>PVIY010015665.1:0-53350 GCA_004026745.1 Myrmecophaga tridactyla | reverse complement strand
TGAGATCACATCCAGTTGGCAGGTGTGTTCTGTTTATATTTTATTAAGGTTTTGTTAAGGCAGTTTTCCAAGAGGGCTTGTGATTTACTATGTCAAATCAAATCTGTATTTGACATACCCAGGGGCTATACCTCTTAAGGTCTGTTGCACACTTCTTCACTAACCATAAACCTGATGCTAATTGGCTCCTAGTTACCAAATGTCATTTGGATAACCTACCTTTACTGGTAAAGGTGGTGGAAAAGTCTTCTGCTTTCCCTTCATTCTCAAATTAAGTTTGCAAAATAGTTTAAATACATGGCCTTGATGCCAAAATTGCCTCACATTCTCAATAAGAGGATTAGGTTAGGTCATTTCATATGTATTCAAAATACCTCCAAAGGCCAGGGCAACCCACATAGTTAGAGAATGAATCCTGGAGTTGATTTAGGATTATACTTTAAAGCTAGACCTTATGACGGTGTCTAATTGATAGGGAATATATGGTAATGTAGTTCATAACTTAACTGCTAAGGCAGAAAAAAATCTTAATTTCAGCAAGGAAATAAAAGTACCTGCTTTAGAAAGGAAGCTGAAAATTGCATATATGATCAGCACATGTAGTTAGATAACTAATCCATCTGTGGGTGGCAGATTTTTAAGATGGGCTCAAGATACTCACTGCCTGGTATTCATGTCTCATATGATCTCTTCTCCTTGAGTATTAGCTGGACCTGTGACTATAATGGGTTATCACTCCCATGACTATATGTTAAAATGTATTAAAAAACATAATTAAGGTCTCTAATCAGTTGACTTTAAATTAATCAAAAGGGAGGTCATGCTGGGTGAGTCTGACCTAATCAGGCAACCCTTAAAAGAGACATGAAATAGCAGCAGATTCTGTTAGACTTAAAGAAGTAAACTGCCATATTATGGTGTGGGCCACATGGGAGGAAACAGCAGGCATCCTCTAGAAATTGAGCACTTCAGTCCTACACCCACAAGGAACTGAATTCTGGCAACAACTTGGATTGGGTCAGAAGGGGATCCTGAGCTCCAGATGATAACACAACCTAACCAATACATCGTATCAACCTTGTGAAACCCTAAGCAGAAAACCCTTAGTCACATCATACCTGGTCTTCTCACCTACAGAAACCATAAGGTAGATAATAAAAATTGTGTTGTTTCAAGCTGCTAAATTTTTGGTAATTTTTTACAAAGCAATAGAAAACTTAACTGGCAGTTAACTTGGAGCTAACTGATAGTTACTAACAGCAGCCTCTGCACCAGGCCAGAGCCAAATGGAAACAGCATCATGATTTGATCCATGGGAGCATGTAGGACACTTAATGGAGGGGCACATGAATAGTGTATGGCCTGGAGCATGAGAGGAGGCTGAGGTCCTTCAGTGTCACCAGTGAGAACTATCAAGCCATCAAATTCAGGTTTGAATTGTTAAGGTGATGTATGTTACCTACTGTCTTTTCAGTGCAGGCCTACTGGACTCTAATAATTCAGACATAATGTTGCTAGGGAAGTTAATTCAGAAATGTGGTTGATTCATCTTGCCATGGCAAAGATGATTCAAGCTATAGAAAAAGAATGTTTTTCTAGAAGCCAATGGAAATCCTTAAGTCATTTTTGTTTCTTTTCAGAATATCCCAAAATCAAGAGAATAATGTTACTACCCTTTTCTTAGTATTCCCTCACGTTATATTTCAGACTCAACATATTTCTAAAGAATGTAAAGGTTCTTTTATTCATTTTATATTATTACATAGATTTCTTTTTGCTGCCTTTTCTAGCTTCTGTTTGATTGGGGAAACTTAATAGCTGTGTCCTTCATTGACTTCAACTTGACATCTCTTTGAAAATTCAGTTTTGATATTCTTTTCAGATGGCATAGCTCTTCACTTCTTAACCACCATGCTGACTGGATCTATCCCATGATTTGGTATTTATCTTAAATCCATCTATTCTGGCAAGTGGTTTGTGAATAAAGTCTAGGAGTTCAGTTAGATATATTTCTGCCTTGACTTTTTTTAGGCTTCCTCATTTTTTTTTAAAAAATATCAACTGATAGTCACTCTTGTCTATACTAGAGTGAGTTTCTCTATTTTTGTAATCTATTCGCTTCTACCTTTTAAATCAGGAATTCCACGGTGATCAATATATGTTAGCCAAACTATCCCTTTATTGGCTGATCCCTTCTTATTTTTAATTCATATTTGTGTTCTATTCTATGTGTCCATATTTTCTCAATTTTAAAGATACTTTAGCTTACAATGCTGTTGATAATTGTGCTTGTAACAAGAATCTGTTTAATTTTTTATTTCCTTCTAATCTTAGGTCATTTATAGTTTGCATTCCATTAAGGGATAGGGGCAAGGAAATAGCTGCTGTTTCTTAAGAAAAGAATGGTAAGTTTGATCATGAGTATTGTCATTGTTCATGTCAGACAATACTTCCTTTATAAATGCTTTCTTTTCATTATGCCTATTCTGTGACATCCAGGTAAAGCCCTGGCTGGCTACATGGAGATGGATGACTTTACATAGTTGTTAAAAGGCAGGCTCTGGAGTCAGATTGCCCAGGTTCAGATCTTGGCTTCATCTCTTGCTGGTAATGTTGAAATATGCTGCACTTTGAATTTTTATAGCAGAAAAATTGGCAGAGGATACTGTTTCCTTGGAGGTTACTTTCAGCAAGTGATAAACAAAAACAACTCCCTATTAGATTCCTAAATGCTCAACAGAACATATGAGGCAGACTAATTTGATGTCAAACAACACTGAATGTGAGAATATTCATCCAAATAATGAACTGTACCTATGGTAATCATAGCACCTACCCAAGAGAGAAGCTAGATTACTTATATGCTGGCAACCAGATTTCTAAAAACAGTTAACATTTATGTCTTTGACCTGAATTTAAATTTGACAAAAGCATTTTGTTTACTTTGAATTATCTCTCTGTCTTTACCGAATTATTTTTTCTTATGTAAATTCAAAACTAGGAGTGAAACAAGTTCTAGAAAGAACATAACCACCCCCATTTGTTTCTTTTGAATAGTCAACAATTCTGTTCTTGTTTGTAGAAAATTCACAAAATTGTAAAAGTAATTATACTTACTGACCTCCTTTTATCCTTTATCCCTACAAATAATCAATTTGGACAGCTTGGCAAATACCTTCATTTTAAAAACATATCCAAACCGGGTCTAACTAATTGAAACAATCATGAAAAGTCTGCATATACACTGGAAATGCTATACTGGGGATAATAGATCAACTAAATAATTTTATGCTGATCTTCTGAAGTTAAAATAGATTCTTTTTAAGTCTCCCTTAATTCCCCAAGTAATCAAAGGTCATCACATTCTTTCTCTGTTTTTGTTTTTGCAAAGCCTATGGTAAGGTCCTTCAACTTAAATCAATAAGTAATAGTGACAGAATGTCACATGTCATTACAGATCTCATTTCAAATTCTTCTATATGCTCTATCTTCTCCCCACTCCCTTTCTGCCTAATGGAAAGGAAGGTGTCCCATTTATTCTGCAATATGTGGCTTTGTAAGTTATGAATTTATTTTGGGATTGTTTGATATAAGAGAGGAGAACAGTGTAGAAAAAGTCAAGATGCTTATTAAAGCATGCTATTCTATAGCTATCAAGTGATGATGGCAGTACAATAATATACAGATCTTAGAGATGATTTCAAGTGTAGTTGACAATAGGGATTGAATTTATATGCAGCATGGTTTTAACTTAATTCTTTCAACAAATAGAAACATGCAAAATATTACATTTAAATAACCGTGGAAGCAGAGAGGGAAATAAGTTTTTGATTTACTAATTTATATTTGTTTTATTATGCTATAGTTTGAATATTTGAATTCCATTTGAGTTAATGTACCTGCGTGTGAAGTTGGTCAACTGATTCAACAGTACTAAATCACCAAGCAAGGAATTTGTCCTGTTGTCAGTGGTTCTGCCTTATTGCACACTTGTTTTGGCAGTTATTTGTGTTGAGCCCATTTTGAGCCAGTTGACCTTTAATGTTATGCTGATGAGCTAGTATTCAAGTTCTGACTCTGATACTGCATTCTCCATAAAGGAGGCTTTTGTTCAGTCATTTGATTCCTGTGTACCTGGCTCAATGCCTTAATTGATTCCTTGGTTCCTATATTAGAGCTAATATATTTTAATTTTAATTTGTTTTTAAAATAATATTTAAAATTTAGCTGCTGTATTAGTCAGGGTTCTTAGAGAAGGAGAACCAACAGGAGAGATCTATAAATATGAGATTTATAAAAGTGTCTCATGCAACTGTGGGGATGTAAGAGTCAAAAATCTGAGGGACAGGCCATGAGCTGGCAGCTCCAATGAAGGTCCTCCACCAACTCTCCAGGAAAAGCTGACTAGCTGAAGTAGAAAGAGAGATTCTTTCTTCTGAATTCTCCTTAAAAGCCTTCACGTGATTAGACTAAACATCATGCATTGCAGAAGACACTCCCCTTAGCTGACTGCAGTTGTAATCAGCTGTGGATGCAACCAACATGCTCATGATTTAAGTCCATGAAATGTCCTCACAGCAGCAGATAGGCCAGTGCTTGCTTGACCAGACAACTGGGCACCATCACCTGTCCAAATTGACACATGAACCTGACCATCACAGTTACTGACAACAATGGCTTCCCTACCTCTAATTTATTAATTAAATAATTCAAAAGAGCTAAAATATTAAAGAAAATCTACTTGTGAAAGATTAAATATATTGACCATATATTACACCAGCTTTTGAAAAGAAAATCTTGGAGGAAATAAAAATATTATCTGTAGCAGTTTGGTTGGCTTTTAGTATTAAGTTGAACTGTGTAAAGCATAGAACATTTCTGCAACTGATTCAGTCTTGAACATTCCTTTTTTGTATGAAAGGGCTTCTAAGAACTGATTACTACCTATGGCAGAAAATTTTCTCTTATCTTAATAGGCAACATAACTCATTTTACCTCAGCTTGCAACTATGTTGTGGACCCTCTGAATTATGAAACTTATGTTTTTCTCTTTGAAGTACCTGCTAGAAATTTTAGAACAGGCAGCAGTGTGGACAATGAATTGAAAGTGTAAAGTGCTAAGTAAAATTGAAGTCAAAGACTTCAATTTGAAGGATAATGTGGTAGATTGAGAGATAAATGGGGGGATTGTTTCATAAATCTAATTAGGTAGTATAATGGAAATGATTTGATTCATTAAATTATTCCACAATGAATAATTCAAAATATGTCCCTATTATCTTGTGGAATAAGATTAAGAAAGAAGAGTCAAGAGCATTGCTATTTATTGCTGATGCTATATATGGCTATATAACATCCAGAAAGATAGGGGCATAGAAAGAGCAGGTATGGAAGCATAGTAAGGATAAATTCATTTTAGGGCAAGTTGATTTTGTGAGTCCTGTGGGACATCCAGCAAAAAATTTACAAATATGAATTCAGAATAAGACCATCCTAGGCGCTAAATTAAACATACTTTATCTCATTTAAATATCAAAATTCCCCTCTTTAGGTATCAATATTCCCATTTTACAGATTCATCTGTGGTCTTAGAGAAGTTACATGACAACTCAGCTTACTTAGCTCTTACTTAACAGCTGGAAAATACAACAATTATATTGAAAACCAATTGTTTCTGACTCGAGGGCTTGTGTTTTTAATAACACAATAAACACTTGCTTATTGTTGTCAAGAATAGAAACGTAATTATGTAATTACATATGGAATTATGGTACTTCAGTCTTAGAAATGAAAGTAAATTATGATAGTCGAGGCCAACAGTTGATAGTAAACAGATTAATAGTATCATTAATAATAATAATAGCTTTGTAACTCAATAACGTTGAATGTTTGTTGCATACCTGGTAATGTTGTAAGTGGTTTAACAAGTATTCACGTTTCAAAAATGTGCTTCTAATTTACTGTTGTAGTTATCATCATATTACAAATGAGGAAAGGATAAAGTACCAAAAAGTTAAACCAGAACCTCATTTCAGATTCAGGTTGTCTGATTTCGGAACTCAAGCCCTCAACCATGACATAATGCTCACTGTTATAATCCTCTGTAATAGAGTAAGGAGAGTAAAAAAACAGGTCAAGGACTTTGGAGAAGAGCATATATGTGGGTCAGCAAGGGGAAGATTATGTGAAGGGGTAACCTGTTACTAGGAGGAAAGGTAGGAGAGAATGGGGACTAGGATTTTTGTGCCATCAATTAGCAATAAGCTGAGGAGAACTTAAATAATTTTATTTTATTATATAAATAGGATATAGTGCTTTCTTGCTTCATATTATTAGACCATTAGGTACTGTTACGTCATGCCTTATTAGATGAGTGGATTCATCTTTTACATATGAAAGCTTTCATCATCATGCAATTACTGTTAGCATCCTTAAAATTGGGGAGAGTGACAAAGAATGTTAGCATTTCCTCATTTTCATCCTTTTTCTTAAGAGGTAAACTTGATGATTCCAGGAGCAATTAGGATAGTGAGAAATCAGCAGCAGCTTGATCAAAGCATAAAAGGGTACATTATTATCATTTGGGAGGATATTCAACCATGACCAACCCACCTGTCTTAATATGCAGGTACTTAACTTTCTCTATTGTGTAAAAAATAAGGTGTGAAATGCATTATCATTAAAAATATTGACAAAGCAAATTTTAAATATTCTAATAAGTGGATTATAGTAAACTCAAAACAGGTTTCTCAGCTGACATTTGATGAAGCAGAAAAGGAAATTTGAGGTTCGTTTATGGCACTCTTTAAACCATTAGGAGAGTGAAAGTAAAGGGTCTGGGGCCTATAATAGCTGACCGAAATGAAGGAGTTGATAAGACTCTCAGAATGTTTCACAAGTTCACAATTATTCCTCTAAAGACATTCTGACAATCAGTTACTTTGCTGTATTCTTCAGGGAATACTGCTTTGCTTTTAAAGAATGTTAAGAAATTTGCGAAGTTGCCAGAAGTGCTAGTAGGAGATGGGAAAAAAAAAAGGAAAATCTAATGACCTGATGTCTCCAGGAATGAAAACCACAGCTAGCCTAGGGATGAGTTGTCTTTGCATCGGTACAGAAGATCCTTTAAAAATGATCTGTTTCAATGGTGGTTTCATCTTCTGGTAGCAAGAAAATTTAGGCCAGGGCACCTAGACTGATCTGGCCTATAAGGTTATGTCTGCATTATAAATCAGTAACCCAAGTGTTCTAGTTTGCAAGCTGCTGGAATGTGATATATCAGAAACAGAACAGCTTTCAAAAAGGAAAATTTATTAAGTTGCAAGTTTACAGTTCTAAAGCTGTGAAAATGTCCAAATTAAAGCAAGTCTATAGAAATGTTCAATCTAAGGCATCCAGGGAAAGATACCTTGGTTCAAGAAGGCTGATGATGTTCAGGTTTTCTCTCTCAACTGGAAAGACACGTGGTTTAAATGGCATCTGCGTGCTTTCTCTCCAGGCTTCTTGTTTCATGAAACTCCCCTGAGGCATTTTCCTTTTTCATCTCCAAAGATCTCTGGCTGCATGGACTCTAAAGCTTTTTCCAAAATGGTTCCCTCTTAAAGGGCTCCAGTAAGCAATCCCACATTGGATGGGTGGAGACATATCTCCATGGAAAACATCTAATCAAAAATTACCACCCACAATTGGATGGGTCACATCTCTATGAGAGCAATAAAAATCCCGCCCAGCAATATTGAATGAGAATTAAAGGACATGGCTTTTCTGGAGTCTACAACAGATTCAAACTGGCACACCATGCAAGTCAGCACACATGTTTATGAAGTAACAAACTAGGTGTGATGCCCTTTAATAAGCAGTATGGTTGGAAACTATAAATACAGTGTTATAACAGTGCTACATATGAGAAAGTTACAATCCTATAACAATCTAAAATTTCGATTTTAAATGAACATGGAAGAATACAACAGATGCATATAAAGCAGCAAAATAATAAAGCATTATATGATTAAGTAACAAAATTTTTGGGATAGCTTATAAATCCTATCAAAATTCAGGAAAAGAAGCATCTATGTATGCTAGAGTAGTGGGGGAATTCTCCATGGAGGAAGACCTTGAATCTGGTATGCAATTTGGACCTCAGGCAAGGACTTCACTTAAAATTGCTGTTGGTTTCATATGTGTGATTATTAAAACAATTTGATTTAGCTCTGACAACATCTCATTTGTGGGTGTTTTCTTTGAAGGGTCGTGCATGCATGTGAGATGGATGAACTACTGGTTAAGACAACAGACTTTGAAGTCAGACAAACCTGGGTTCAAATTCCAGATCTGACATTTATTCGGATGTGACATTGAGAAAATTGCTTACATTCTTGAATTCTCATTTTCCTAATTTCTACCAAGAGTGAAATAATTCTTCAAAGGATTTTTGTGAATTAAATGTGATGGTGTTTGTAAAGTGCTTAAATATAGTAGCTGGAAAGCAGAAAATCCTCAATAAATGGGAGCTGCCATTACTTGCGCTAAAATGCACAAGATTCTGATGGTTTTGTATTATGAATTCTTTATAGTGGACTTTTGTTCATTGTCATTAATATGAGAACCAAGGAAATGGATTTTGAACTCAATATGCAAATCAAATTACCCATGATAATCTTAAACATCTCTAGTAGCTTCAAAATCAGTAAATTTTTTGGACAATATAAGAAATGAAGGCTATTACTGTAAATATCTTATTTTCTAATATATTTGGCTTAAGGAGGGATGTTAATAAATGTCAGTGCTGTACATTACATTATTCTGTAGGTAGAAAATAAACAACTTTTTTAACCTGTCTTTGACACTAGAAATATGATCAAGAAAAGGCATATCCTTTCCAATGAGGTTGTAGTATTATCTGGCAAAAAAAATATCTAAACTAAAAACTAAACAAATGTGATTTATGCAATAGAATACCCTCTTTGTCATGGTTTTCTATATATTTAGTAGTTATAGTTTAAGCTCTTTCCTTTTCTTTGCCTTTGCTTTATATTCATAGTGAAGACTTTAGTAGTTCTGAAGAAAAGAAAGCAAAGTTGGGGTATATGCTTAGATGAAGCATTTAAAAATAACTAGCTATTTTTATTTCTTTAATGCTTTTCAGACAAATTTGTTGTCTGGCCTTTATTTTTCTTCGTATGCTTGAAATTATTGCTGCTAGGCAAAACACAATCATCTTGTTATTGCTCTATATTTGTGAATAAGTTAAAGTATAGAATGTAAGAAATGTCTAAGGTAGCCAAAGCTCTCATGTTTAAAAGTGGATTTCTCAGTCATGAAATAAAATCTAAATTGTAAGCACTGATTATGTTTGGGCATTTGACACCAACAATCTTATTCTTTTCAGAAAAGGAGTATGGTTTGATCAGACTTAATAAGTGGAATAAAATATTTAAAATTTTATGCATGTGATACACAAACACACTCTGTTTCATATTTCAAATCTGGAAAAATTGGATATTAAGATCCAAAAGCATAGAAGAAACGAATACTGCTATTTTAGAGAGTCTGATGAATTTTGTTTATGAAATGTTCCATTTCTTCCTTCTTGAAAGAGGTTTGAGGAATGAGAGTTATTATTATTCTAGGAAGATATTGTTTCTTATTTAAAAAATTAGCATTTCTGGGTGGAATGAGAAGCTTTAGGGCTCTGTCTATCCACAGAAGCTCTCAACAACAAGAAAGAACTGTCAGAAACATTTAAAGGATTGTGGAAAACAGTTAAAGGACTATAGTAATAGGGCAAGCACTGAATCAAGACTATAAAGATACTTAAAATTGGTAGGAAATCCCAACCCTGACTGGCTACTTCCCAATTGCTCACCAGCTTGGTGTGGAACTGGCCCATACTCCAGTGCACAACTCTGATCCCAATTCTGGAGGGAGCAGAGTATCCCTCATGCACATACTAGGAGTGTTGATATGTCAGTGTGTCCAGTGGGTGGACTGAGGGACTCATTGTCTCAGAATTTGACCTGTATGTGGAAGTCAGCTCATAGAGTTCTCATACCAAATGATGTGCCAAAGAAGTCAAGTTGTGGCTGCCTAGGGCAAAGGATTGCTAACTATAGGACATAAAGTTTAGTATCCAGACTCTGAGGAAATGGTTTACTATGGAAAAGGGGCTATTCATAGCTATGTGAACATTGTGCATGCTCAAGTCAAGATGCATAGACAGAAAGGATCAAGAAGACCCCTATGATTTGGCCTGGAGCTGTTCTCCAAACTCATTGTATGGATTCACTCTGAAGGAGAGCACTCATACAGGTCAAACTACAGTGACTAGGAAAGGCATTTTCCTTCCTCTTTTCTTTTTTCTTTTTTTTTTTTTGTTAGCTTCTGGCATTCAAAGAAAACTTCTCATAATACTTTTTACTGCGTATAGGATCTAAAAGGAAAATGCATAAAATGTAAAGATATATTGTGCTTTTGGACTTATAATCTATAAATATGTAATTTGGGACAAGAACTCCATAAAGATAGAGGGATGAAGGGTATAGGAACATAGATTATGTATGCTATTGAAGTTAAGTTGGCTATAAATGCAAATAAGATTGCTATAAATTTAGGATGTTAAATGTAAGCCCCATGGTGACTATAAAGAAAATAGCAAGGAATATACAAACGCATAGACATAAATATACAGTACAGGTTGCTGGGGTGGGGATCAGGGACAATGTGAAATAACTGCAAAATGAGTAGAGAATTTCCATTTGAGGTGAAGGAAAATCTCTGTAATGCATGGTGGTGAGGGTACTGCAGCATTATGGTAATCCCACTGAGTGGTATGCTTGGGAGGGGTAGGGATGGGAAAATTTCTGTTGTATATATGTGTCCACAATTTTACAATAAAAAAATGATAGAGAAAATGACAAATGCAATACATGATACTGGATGAGAGCTAAGAACGGAGGAAAAAGGCTCAAAAGGACACTATTGGAATAGAAAAGTTAGAATATGTAATATAAGCTTAATATCAAAGTCAGATTTCTTGAACTTGATAACAGCACATACAGTGATTACATAAGTGGATATCCTTGCTCATAGGAAATGTGCGTGGAAGCATTATATGTTCAGAAAGTATGATGAGTGCAACCTGCTCTCAAATGTTCAGGAGATAGATACATGTAGATGAAAGAAAAAGGAAGGAAGGAAGGAAGAAAAAGTGGTAAAGGTGGCAAAATGTTAAAATTTGTGGCTCTAGGTATCTGAGGGTTGGTGGAGGTATGTTGGAGCTCTCTGTATGGGGTTTGTATTCTTTTTGAAATTTTCTCATAATAAAACATTAAAAATAAGCATTTCTTTACCCTATTTATAAAATCTTTTGCAATGTGATAATTATATACAGTAGAGGACAAACACAAGATTTGTATCTGCATTCATTCTTGGAGTTTGACATAGGATGATATTAAGACAGTAAATGATATAGTTAGAAAATTAGCAATTCTAATAGACAGGTGTCTAAGATTCTTAATCTTACTATTTTGGCTCTTAGAATCTCCACCTGGTGATATTCTTCGTGATAGAGATCTGCTTCTAAAGAAGTATTGTACAATCATAATAAACCTTCATTTATCCAACTAAGGCAAAGAATGTACTTCCTCAGATGATCATCATCTTTCCAGACTTCCAGGAAATTCATCCTGTATGGGCTAAGCCACAGAAAAATTTTTATTAAATAAACAATAATCGATTGATTAGTTCTCTTTTAGACAATCTGGAGGATATTAAGACAGGGTCGTTGATGTACCTAAGGAACTGACAAACTAATAGGAGAGATAAACTGTTAATGTAAATAGATATAATAAAAGCCAGAATATACTTAGTGCCGTAAGAAAGTTCCATGTATACATGCAAAGTCCTGAGGAGAAAGAAGCAAAATTATTTCTAATATCTGTTCCAGAGAGCAGGTTAAGGAAGTCTTCTTTGAGCTGTAGGCATTTTAGCTTTATGATAAACAAGTAGAATTTTGACAAATGAATTTTGAAGGCTTAATGTCATTTTAGGTATCAGCAATGTATAAGAAAAGATGTAATCTCACTATTTGTTCTACTCCTAAAATAAAAGCATAACCTTTTTTTCTGTTGATTATTTTGTCTTAAGTGCTACTCTTCTCTCTACAAATGAATATGGATTGTACTTGAGAAGTAGACAGTGCAACAGTTTAGCTTCCAAGGGTTGTTGTACTTGAATATTAGTTCTACAGGGAGTAAAATGATGCCTTTAAAATTGAATTGCATCATCCAGGATAATCATGTCCTAATTAGGTGAAATAACCACCATTCTGGTAGATTTTGAAGCTACTATCACTTTATAGGAAATATTACATAATGGAACATAGAGTAGTTTCACAAATATTGTTATATACCCTGGGTTAGGATGATAACTTTGTTCTATCATTTTTGCTTTCAGCTGAAGCCATGTTAAATGACAAAAGAAACATCTTCTAAAACTCTGACTTCCAGTTAGGCAAATAAATATTATCGTCCTTACCTTCCCCACCTCTGCCATTTTTAGGCAAGAAATTATGGTCCACATAATATTGCAAAGATTCTTATTTTAGATATTGCATGAGGATGTATTTGACCACTCCTTGTTCTTTTTTAAATATTTAATGTATTTAATTTAGTGATCCAAATGATCAATCCATAAAATAGTTAATTTCTTCTCCCATTTTGTAGAGACTGATTTTTACTTCTAAAAAATACATATATAATTTAATTTTGCTTAATAATTATTGTTAAATTTTTAACGACTGTAACAATAAGCTAGTAATTTTTTTTTTAGTTAACAATTAATTTTAATTAGGAACTTGTGAACAGATGAAAATTTTGCCCAATGGTGTCCAGTTAGGAAATGAAAGCTCTGCCCAAACATGAGTGAGCGTGAGAGTGCATGGGGGTGGGGCAGTTTATCAGGCAGCAGAATCTCGTGAGATTTGGTTGCACCAGATTCTCAGCAGAATCAGAGTTGGCTATCAACAGTGAACAGTGATTGGGGCTGGGAGTTTTAATCAATGTCTGTGCTCTGATCACGTGGGCAGCTACATAGTTAAGGCCCCACCCTTTCCCTAAGGGAGGGGGTCTTGATTCCTAGACTGCCACAGGCCTGCCCCCCTACCTCCCATGCAGCAGTTTGCCTCGACCATAGGACAGACACTGCATCATCCATATTCCACAACAACAGCATAAGAGACAACAGAACATTAGGAGTCCTTCACACAAAGATAGCAATCCTACAGAGTAAAATGGTGCTGTTATGGCCAAGAAAGGAGATTAAACCATTCTACTGATACTTGATAAAACCTGTGATTTCAGTCTTAAATGAGAAGATTCTTTTCCAGATTTTCCTGGAATTCTGCCAGCCCAGCAGGGTATTCTATGCAGTCCCGTTCACAGGGGTCACAGTCGAAGGCAGGCCAATGACACCTGACAGTGGTAGTTCAGTGCACACTCAGCATTGTGATTTAATGTGCATGTACATTACTGAAGGAGCCTATTGCAGAAAGGTATTTGCTATGACGCTAAGGGCAAAAAGAAATAAGCTTAATTTCCATTAATGGGCAAATATGACACTTTCTCCTTCTATAATTGTAG
The DNA here is from genome assembly GCA_004026745.1 of Myrmecophaga tridactyla. Lineage (NCBI taxonomy): Eukaryota > Metazoa > Chordata > Mammalia > Pilosa > Myrmecophagidae > Myrmecophaga > Myrmecophaga tridactyla. The sequence goes on along the minus strand of PVIY010015665.1, from coordinate 39,713 downwards.
GGCACTTTCTGGGGTCAAATCCATAGTTGGCGTGAGCATAATAAGTGTCCAGAGTTACACATACTGTGCCTTGAGGTATGGGAGGGATGGTCCCAGGTTGGTTACATATACAACTTCTGGTATTTTGTGTGTAAACTGTGGTTTAATACTTAAATTTTGACTCTGATACCCCCATGGGTTTAGGATTCTGAACCAGCATGGCTGCATCAGCCAGGATTCTGGCCAATTGACCTTATTTTCTCCAATTTCTGATGCTTGTGGCACAGGCAAGAGCAAGTTATTTTCATTACCTTGTTGTGGCTCTAGTTTTGCTGGTCCTTTTGCCTGAATTTGCAGCTTCTTCACGGGCCTTGACGTTACCAGTTCAAGAGGAGTGGGAGCAGCTCCTCGGGGCTGTGAATCAAGGCTGGTGAGGGCTGCATATGCATCCGGCATGTCCACTGCTGCAGAGAATGCTTCTTCTCTTTTAATTGCTCCTTCAAAGGCCCATTCATTCTTTTTTTTTTTTTTTTAACTTTTTTACTGTATAGTGTAACATACATACAAAGCAAAGAAAGAAAAAAAGCAATAGTTTTAAGAGCACTCTTCAACAAGTAGTTACAGGGCACATCCCAGAGTTTGTCATGGGCTACCATATAATCCTCTCAGATTTTTCCTCTTAGCTGCTCCGTAATATAGGAGGCTAGGAGTCATAAATAGTTATTTATTATCACAATCGACTTTTTTTTCTTTTTTGTGAAAAATAACATATAAACAAAAAAGCAGCAAATTTTAAAGCCCAGCACCACAGTTAGTTGTAGAACATATTTCAGAGTTTGACATGGATTACAGTTCCACAATTTTAGGTTTTTACTTGTAGCTACCCTAAGATACTTGAGACTAAAAGAGATATCAATTTAATGATTCAGCAATCATATTCATTTATTAAATCCTATCTTCTCTGTATGACTCCACCATCACCTTTGATCTTTCTGTCCTTCTCTTTAGGGATGTTTGGGCTATGGCCCTTCTAACTTTTCATATTAGAAAGGTCTGTCAATAATATGAAATAGGAAGATGGAAATATCTAATGTTCTGGAGAGGCTGGGCCCTCTAGGTTTCAGGACTTATCTGGTCCAGGGACCCATCTGGAGATTGTAGGTTTCTGGAAAGTTACTCTAGTGCATGGAACCCTTGTGGAATCTTATATATTGCCCTATATGTTCTTTAGGATTGGCTGGAATGGTCCTGGTTGGGGTTTGGAAAGTTATGATAGGAAGCAATGTCTAACTGAAGCTTGCATAAGAGTGACCTACAGAGTAGCATCTTCTGTATGGTTCTATCTGAACTCTCTCTGCCACTGATACTTTATCAGTTACACTTATTTTCCCCATTTTGGTCAGGATGGAATTGTTGATCCCATGGTGCCAGGTCTCGACTCATCCCTGGGAGTCATCTCCCATGCTGCCAGGGAGACTTTTACCTCTGGATTTCATGTCCCACATAGGGGGAGGGCAATGATTTCACTTTCAGAGTTAGGCTTAGAGAGAGTAAGGCCACATCTGAGCAACAAAAGAGGTCCTCCAGAAGTAACTCTTAGGCATACATATGGATAGGTTAAGCTTCTTTGCTACCTACATAAGCTTCATAAGAGTAAGCCTCATGATCAAAGGCTTGGCCTCTTGATTTGGGTGTCCCTAAAGTTCGACACAATATCAGGGGATTCTCTGATGGTAAAGTTTAATAGTTCCATATTTTTTCTCCCATCCCTCAAGGGACTTTGCCAATACTTTTTGATTATCTGCTTAATATACTCTAGGATGTATCTAGATATCACATTAAGCTATACAGGATTAAGGGACCTCTTTCTTATTCTGGGCTCCCTGTGTTTCAGTTGTTCAAATGAGCTACATAGATAAGTTGAGTTAGATTAAGCACTATAGAAAATTTCATTTCCAGACCAAATAAACCTTTCTTCCTTTGGTCTCTAAGAGTATGTGTGGTTTTAAAATATAGACAATGTCTTCCTTACCCCTGTGTTCTGAGTTACTTTAACCCCGATCTGATTGACTTCATTCTTATCTCTAAACACCAGCATATATATATAAATAAAATGCAGCCTCTCAAAATCCAGAATATAATAATTACCACTCTGGACTAAATGTGTCTACTATAAGAGCTTACAATCTAGGCCCCTGTTTCTTATAAGCATTTTCTAAAGGAGACCATACCGTAATTGTTATTTCCTTTCTGGCTTATTTTGCCTCACCAAATATCCAACATGTTCATTCACATCATTGCATGCCTCATGACTTCATTCCTTTTTGTAGCAGCACAACCTTCAATCATATATATAGACATCATCATTCACCACTCTACTCCTCAGTCAGTGCATCCTTCAGTCACCTGCATTCATCAGGCATCATGTAGAGGCCCAAAGTCTGCAGTCCATCAACACTCTCAATTTTAGATAATTTCATTGTTCCCAAGAGAAATTTAACCAATAAACACACACTCACCAAATAGGAAATCTAAACCTCCTCTTAGCTCTTGTCCCTCACCCCATTATTTACCTCTGCTGTTGCTGTGGTAGTGCTGATGGTTTCCTTTAAACATAGTCCAGAGCATGCAATAACAGTTTTCCCCTGTATCCTGGACTTAAACATTCTTTATTCATGAATCATATCTTTGAAGTAGTTCTTGCAGGAACTAATTTATATTTCTAGTGTTAATCAGTGGGACACATAGGTCTATACAACCCCTTTCAATCTTCATCTTCAATATGGTAATATTACTTATAGACCCTCTAGACAACTGCCTTCACTTCTATCTACCCCCTTACATTTGAGTTCAACCTCATTAACTAACCATTCACCCATGTCTTGCTTTTGTGTATCTCTAAGTCCCCTATATTCTGTATTATAAACCTCTAATTTTACCTTTACCATGATCATGGCTTATTTCATTCAGCATTATGTCCTTAAGGCTCATCCATCTGTTCATGTGCTTCAGGGCATCATTTTGTCTTACTGCACCATAATATTCCATCTGATGTATATACCACATTTTGTAAATCCAGTCATCTGTTGATGGGCATTTGGTTTGTTTCCATCTTTTGGTGATTGTGAATAATGCTGCTGTGAACACCGGTGTACAAATGTCTATGTCATTGCTTTCGCTCTTCTGGGTATATAACAAGTACTTCTATTGCTGAGTCATAGTGCAACTCGATATTTAGTTTCCTAAGGAACCCCCAATCTTCCATAGCGGGAGTATTATGCATTCCCACCAGCGTGGATAAGTGGCCCAATTTCTCCACATCCTCTCCAACCTTTGCAGCATCCTGTTTGTTCAATAGCAGTCATTCTTACAGATGTGAGAAGGTTTCTCATTGTAGTCTTGATCTGCATTTCCCTTGTAGCTAATGAAAATGAGCATCTCTTCATGAAGTTAATTTCCTTCAGTAGTCTAAAGCCTTGTGTTTTGGGGATGGATGTGTAGCAGGATGCAGAGTATGGGGCAGGACACAGCAGTGCAGTTGATGCCTTGTAGCACAGGTATAGGCAGAGGTTGGGATGTTACACTGGTGCTTGTGAACATGGCCACCAGTGACCAGGGAGGATGTAGTTGTGTGGATGCACAGGTCTGGGGGGTGTAACCCTGGTGCATGCTGGCCTAGGACATGGGGCTCTTTGTGCGCATGCCCAGAGCTGTGGCAGCATGGGCTGGGGGCGGTGGTGACCCGGCTGAGCAGCTTTCTCAGACCTGGGGTGGGACATGACTGAGAGCCGTGTGCGTGTGTGCATCTAGGAGTGTCCTAAGCTAATGTTCCTAGAGCTGAAGGATGTGACTGGGGGCCATGTGCATGCATGGTCTAGGAGTGCCATAAACTGATGTCTCCAGAGATGAGGGACATGACTAGGGGCCAAGTGCATGCATGGGTCTAGGAGTGCCATAAACTGATGCACAGAGCTCGGTGGAGGGAGTAGGGGTGTGGTTGAGTCTGTACAACACTATGGGCTGGGGGCAGGGTAGCCTGGGTACGAGGATGAGCACTGCAGCCTTTATGAGCTGGCGACAGCCTGCAGGTAGCAGGGAGAGGGAGGTAGTGCTTTGGGAGGGGTACAGGAAAGGTGGGTTGGGCTGCATTTAGGGTGGGGGTGTGGGGTAGGTATGCACATTAGGGGTTGGTGGAGTGGGGGTGCTGGAGCACAGAGAGTGGGAGTGGGTGACAGAGTTCAGGTACCTGAGGTATGGGGTGATTCGTGGGTCGTGGGGCTGCACTGGTAAAGGTAGTGCGTTCAAGGAATGCAACTTGGCTTACTTCCTAGTCCCTGTCTCCCCATCTGTCCACTCCTGTGGGCTCCCGGCTTTCACTTTAGGCTCCAGTTCTCTGCTTCTCAGTTCCTCAGGTTTTGCAACCAGGACCACGTATGTGGTATATGCAGAAGACTCTCTCAGATCAGAGGAACTCTTGAATCGCCTTCTCAGTCAACCTCCCTCCCATACCTTTCCTAACTTTTCCTTGGAGTATGGCTGAGCTCGATCTACCCTCTTCTGCCATCTTCCTGGAACTCCCATTCATTCTTTTAATTATCCCCACTACTGTGGGGTTGTAAGGCAAATAAAATTTCCATAAGATGTCATGATCAGAAGCCCAGACCTGAGTTAATTGTCCAGTAACGTGGATCCTTTATCACTGTCCACATGTGTGGGGACCTCAAAGAATGCACTTAGCTTTTCCAAACTGTGAATTGTAGCTCTTTGCTTATCTTTGCCTACTGGGAAGGCCAGCAACAGTCCAGTGCCCATATCTATGCCTGCAAAGACATATTTTGCACCTTGGATAAGGGAAGAGGTCCAATATAACCTACCTGCTACTTGGTGACTGGAATCTGCTCATCACCAATGTGACTGAGTTAATGAGGATGCATCCCTGAGCATGGCACTGAACAGGAGGGACAAGCATCCATGAATTCTTTCAATTGTTGTCAGGTGATGGGAAGCTTGAATTGCTGTGCCAGTCTCCACAGAGTCTGATATGCTTGATGTCCTGTCTTTCTATGTAAACATTCAGCAGCCTGATATGATGTTGACTTTAGACTGAATTTTTGCTGAAGCATCTGCTTCAATATTGCCAGGTAAATAATCAGTGTTATGGGTGGTGACATGAAACATGGTTACCTTTTGTTTGTGACAGGTAGTCCAGATGTCTTCCTGCATCCCACAGCAGTCTATTGCTCTTGCTTCCAATGACCAGCCACACTGTCAGGCCCCAGTTCACTGCCCAACTATCAGTGTAGATAGTTAATTCATCTCCTGGTTCACCAACAGTGACCATCCATACAGCCCTTAATTCAGCTCATTTGCTGCTTTGCATGATCCCAGTTTCCCACATATAGTATCCATTCTAGGTTGCATGGCTGCTGCCATCCAGGTGGCAGGCAGCCTGTGTGATGATCCATCAGTATACCAGGCAGAATTAGATATACTACCATATGCATTAATGATGGGCAAAGAGATAGCCACCTGGGGATTGGGGTTGGGGGGTGAAGGGCAGTCAAACATTGTTTTACCACATAGGAAACTAGCCTGAGGGTATCATGCATTTCTGCATTTAAGGGGCTTTTGTTAAAAATGCTGCACTGCAGCAGATAAGCTTTCCATTTCAATAATGTGAATAAGCTAATATTTTACTGATCTTTTCGTATATGGAAGTGCTAGCTATTCTATTGCTCAGATTTCTATCCTGTAGTTTCCAATTGAAATAATTGTGTTATTTTTTCTCACATATCCTTATACTTACACAGTTTAGGGATATTCAGGTCCAAAGATACAAGGTAAAAGTAAACCATTTTATATTTATACACTTTAGAGATATTCAGTGTTTGAGGATACAAGGTAAAAGTAAACCATTTATATTTTATATAATGGCATCTTTTATTTTTCATAGGAAGAAAACAAGTTTCTAGTTTTATTCTTCTAGAGGTGGAAATAAGTCTGTTAACTAAAACTAATTTGCGTACTGTATTTTCAACCATGGATTGCTTATGTCAGACTTCTGGCCTGCCCCAGTCAAAGCTTGAATCAAAGTTGCTTCCAGAAGCTTTGGGGGCTCCATGGTTGCCGGAAGTCTGGTGTGTGGGGTGCACATGTAAATTGAGGATAATAGAAATGGTGCATGAGAGAGGAAATGAACAGCACTGTAGTTATGTTAATTTGCTACTTCCACACTTAGGTAAGAAGTTGTCATACTATTTTTAGATGGGACCTTTTGATAATTTTTAATCTTTTTGGAAATGCAAAGGATGCATATAATCCAATATCCTATGCGTTGTCCTTCTCTGACAATTTTCAAATAATTAATTTCAAATAAAATTTTTTACTGAGCATCTCCTCAATGCACTAGGACTATGATGGAACAAAGATCTCATTCCTTACTCAAGTTTCCATGTGATTATGTTGTTTGAATAAACTGACCATACAAGTTAAATTAGGTAGTGTGCTACAGAAAATATAAATTTAGTGCCAAATATACATATCTTCCTTTGGTCTCACACAGCAGTTGAAGTTTTAAAATGCAGTCAGTGTCATCCTTTACCATGTATTCTGATTTAACTTAGTCCTAACCAGCTCAGATTCACTGATATGGTAGCTTGAAACCAAGGTTGAGGCTGAAGCCCCCAGGAACATTACACGAAACACCGGAAGAACTAGGATAGAGGCTCTGAGGTTTCAGGAAGCAAGATTTACTAGTCTGTGCACGAAGGGCCCAGCCGAGTCACCACTGAAAGTCTGCGCCCTGAACAAGGGCTGGCAAAGGATTTTATAGACAGAATGGCTCGTTTGGGACAGGGTTTTCCTAATATGGTAACTAGCGATGCTTGAGGGAGATGATTGGCTGCATGCCAGCAATCAGACCCAGAAGGATTGCAAAGCTGAGTTTACAGAAGTGGATGAGCATTCATGGTGGAGGGGGACTCCTACAGAGGCCTCTTATCTTGCCTATGTGCACTTTCAACCTCCTTGGGGCTGGGAGACTTTCCAAAGAGGAAGTTACTTGGGTAAACGGGTTCTGCTTGCTGCCAGGGGCCTGCCTGCTACAATATCTCTAATTGAAGTCTGATCTCTTTTTCAGCTTCTTTAATAGTTTCTGTATGGGGTAATGCTGACTTTTAGAGCTGCAGGACTCAGAGTCCAAGGTGTGATACAGATACCCAAAGTTCTAAGGAACGACCAAGTTATACACAATGAGCTCAACTTCTCAGAATTTAGAAATAACAGTTAAATCTCAGGACTAGATATGACTTCTGTAAGAGCTTACACTAAACCTTATTGACCATTCCATACTCCTTAATCATCAATTCCCAATCTCTGCCTGTGTTCTATCCCCTGATAACCTATCCTTTAGAATTCAATTCTCAGAGTTTTCATATTGTAGTTAGTCAGTATTAGTGAGGCCTTATAGTATTTGATTTTCATTTCTAGCTCATTTCACTCAACATAATGTCCTTAAAGTTCATCCACCTAGTTTAATGCCTCACAACTTTACTGCTTTTTGTAGCCACTCAATGTTCCATTATATGTATATACCACAGTTTGCCCTTCCATTCATCAGTTGATGTAAACTCCATCCATTGCAAATCATGAATAATGCTACCATAAACACCTGTGTGTAAATGTCTATTCATGTTGCTGCTTTCAGTCCTTCCAAGTTGTATTACTTTATTAAGCTGCCAGAATGCAATATACCAGAAATGGATGGCTTTGAAAAAGGGAATTCAATAAGTTACAAGTTCTAAGGCCAAAAATATGTATTAACAGAGGCATCCAGAGAAAGATACCTTGGCTCAAAAGAGGGTGATCTGAGAAGGCACGTGGCTGACAGCTGCTGGTCCTTGTTTCTAGTTTTGTTGCTTCCAGCTCTAATGTCAGTGGTTTCCTCTCTAAGTATCTTTGGGCCTTCACTTAACTGCTCCAGGACAGAACTCTGGGTTTCATTTCTTAGCTTAGCATCTACCAGGGCCAGAGATTTCTTTTCTTCAGGTTCTGGCTATTTCTGAGAGTACTTGCTTAGCACTTGAGCTATTCCTGTCTTGATCTCCTAACATCTACTCAGCTCTGTCATTTCTGTCTGCTCACTCCAAAATGTTTCCTCTTTTAAAGAAGTCCAGTAAAGTCATCAAGACCCACCTTGAATGGGTGGAATCACATCTCCCTCTAGTCAAAAGATCAGAGCACAATTGGGCACACCACCTCTCTGTGGAGATAATCTAATCAAAGTTTCCATCCTACAAATTGGATCAGGATTAAAAGAAATGGCTGCCCCCATAAGATTGGATCAGGATTAAAACATGGCTTTGCTAGAGTACATTATTTTTATTCAAACCAGCACACAAGTATATACCTAATTACTGGGCTTCAGCACAATACCTAGTCTCCTGTGGAACCATATACCTGTCCTCCTGTGGAACCACTACGTGGCCCTCCAGAGGGGCTACTCTGTTCTACTTCCCTACCAATAGTAAATAAGTACATATCTCTCTCTCCATATTTTCTTTAGCACTTGTATCTTTATGTTTGCTTTTTTTAAATTTTTTTAATACATCATATAATCCATCCTAAGAAAAAAATTAGTGATTCCTAGTACAAGCAAGTAGCTATGCATTTACTACCAGCATCTGTATGAGAACATTTTCATTTCTTCTGAAAAGAAAGATGGAGAAGAAAAGAAGAAAAAACAATAACCACAAGAATCCATAATCCCTCACTTATATCCCCCTATTATTGACATTTAGCTTTGGTATATTGCCTTTGTTACAATGAATGGAAGCATATTACAGTGTTACTGTTAACTATAGACCCTAGTTTGCATTCATTGTATTTTTCCCCATATACCACCCATTTTCAACACCTTGCAATGTTGACATTCATTTGCTCTCCCTCATGTAAAACCTTTCTTATATTTGCAAATTTAGTAGCCATCATTTTCTACTCTTAAGTTTCACTTATTTATACAGACCCAGTTTTTATCCTTTATCTTTGCTTCTTGTGTCATCTATGCCCCTAGGCTTCCTCTTTCACTTTCAACCTACTTTTGTCCTTGGGTCTAAAGTGAGTCCCTTGTTGACAGCATATAGAAAGGCCTTTTTTTTTTTAATCCATTCTGCCAGTCTATGTTTTTTGATTGGGGAATTATATTCATTAATATTTAATGTTACTACTGTAAAGGCAGTACTTTCTTCTACAATATTTCTTTTAGATTTTATCTGTCATATATATTTTTTCTCTCTTTTTACCCTTAGTGATAATCTTTGTTTCTACACTCTTCTCTAGATTTCTTGCTCCTATCTATTCCTACCTGTCTGTAGTGCTCCATTTAGTATTTCTTGTAGAGTAGGTCTCCTGTTCACAGACTCTCCAGAGTCTGTTTGCCTGAAAATATTTTAAACTCTCCCTCATTTTTGAAGGATGGCTTTGCCAGATATGGAATTCTTGCTTGACAGTCTTTCTCTTTCAGTATCTAAGTATGTCATACCATTGTCTTCTCACCTCCATGTTTCTGCTGAGAAATCCACAGATTTTCTAACTGTGCTTGCCTTATAGGTGATGTATTGCTTTTCTCTGCCTCCACAATTCTCTCTTTCTCTTTGATATTTGGCAATCTGATTAGTATGTCTTGGAATAGGTCTTTCAGATCTTTTCTGTTTGGGGTATGCTCTGCTTCTTGGATCTATAGTTTTATTTTTTCATAAGAGTTGGGAAATTTTCAGTGATTATTTCCTCCATTATTCTTTCTGTCCCTTGTCCTCTCTCTTCTCCTTCTGGGGCACCTATAATATGTATATTTGTGTTCTTCATGTTGTTATTCAGTTCCCTGAGACCTTGGTCATATTTTTCCATTCTTTCCCTACTGTTCTTTTGTATGTAGTATTTCAGATGTCTTGTCCTCAAGTTCACTAATCCTTTCATCTGCCTCTTCACATCTCCTGTTGTATGTCTCCATTGAGGTTTTTTTTTTTTTTTTTTTTTTTTTTTTTTTTTTTTTTTTTTTTTTTTTTTTTTTTTTTTTTTTTTTTTTTTTTTTTGTCTCTTGTCTTGTGGCTTTCGTTCCCATGAGTTATCCCATTTTTTTTTTCAAGCTTTTGAGTATGGCCCCCAAGTGTGTCAGTTTGCTAAAGCTGCTGGAATGCAATATACCAGAAATGCATTGGATTTTTCAAAGGGGATTTATTAGGTTACAAATTTTACAGTTCTAAGGTCATAAAAATGTCTAAACTAAGGCATGAAAAAGAGTATACCTTCACTGAAGAAAGGCCAATGGTGTTGGGATTTCTCTGTCATACAGGAAGGTACATGGCACCTCCTGCTGACCCTAATCTCCTGAGTTGGTTTCAAAATAGCTCTCTCAGCTCTTGAGGGTCCTTCTGGCTCCTCCTCGGGTGTTTTCTTTCTCCATCTCCAAACATCTCTTTCCCTCTGTGTCCTTCACTTGGTTTCATCTCTTTGCTCTCTGTATCAGCTCTGGGCTCTCTCTCTGTTTTCTGTCTTTTATTCTCTTCACAGAGGACTCCAGTAAAAGGATTAAGACCCACCTTGAATTGCTGGGTCACATCTCCAGGGAAACAATCTAATAAAAAATTTCCACCCAACAATAGGTCTGCCTCCACAAGATTGTTTTAAAAGAACTTAGGCTTTTCTGGGATACAGAACAGATTTAAACCAACTCATTCCCCCCTCTGGACTCCAAAAAGACACATTCTTTCCATATACAATAAAACATTAATTCTATCAAAATATCATAAAAGCTTACATCATTTCAGTAACAATAAATAGGTACAAAATCTTATCAAAATCAGTTAAAAGTGTGGTCTATCCTAAGACAAAATTCCCCTCTGGCTGTGGGCCTATGAAACTCAGAACAAGTTATTTGCTTCCAATATACAAAACTGGGAGGGTAATAGGATAATGTTCCCATTGCCACAGGGAGAAATTGGAAGGAAAATATGGGTCAGAGGTCCCAAACGGTTCCAGAAATCAGCATGGCAAACTCAATTACATTTCAAAGTCTTAAAGTCATTTATAGAATGACATTTTATCTTCAGGGATGGTGAGAGTAACACCCCCACCCTCTCCAAGAGCTTATGCAGCATCCCTGATCTTTCCAAACACTGGGGTGAGGGTTTTAACACTTGGTTCTCATTTCCACCCTCTTCAAGCATCAAGGTGACACCTAGACCCTGCAATCTCCAGAGCACACACTCTACCCTCTCAGAAAAATGGGGTGGTGACCAGTGTCTCCCCAATTCCTAGAGAATTTGTTCCATCCTCTCTGAGGCCTAGGGCAGTGGCATTCATTCAGAACAACAGGGCATCTGAGCTGCCCGCAATTCTCCATGAGCCATGGGTTTTAAACCCTTCCTGAACAATTGGGCAGAAGGCCCACCTTTTGACTCCAGGACAAACTCACTCTTCATGTTCATGGTTGGGTTTGCTCTCCTGGTGTGAGGTTTCTTGGCTCCAAACCTTAGCTTCTATGGTTCTACTGTTGAAGTAGTTTTTCCTTCAGTATGCCACTTTTCTGCCCATTTTAGTCTGGACTGGCAGGGTTCTGTTTATACATATCCCACAGCAAACTTGTCAATTTTCCATGTAGAAAAAACTAATTCCAGCCATCAGACAATAGAACTTTCTACAAATCCTTCCTAAATAACTCCATTTCCAATTCTGTTTTGTTTTTTTTTTCTGAAATGGTTGACTAGTTAAATCCTCATAGGGGGTGCCATTCTTAGGGACTCACTTTCCAGAAACTGAGAATTTTCCAAAATATCAGTTTCTGGTTTCCTTGTACCCAAGAATTTAGTGCTCATCTTATCCCTGTTCTCTCACATTTTACTATAAGCTGCAAGGAAAAACCAAACTGTGTTTTCCACATTTAGTTTTGAGATTTCCTCAGCTAGATATCTTAGCTTGTCACTTTCAAATTCTACCTTCCATTCAACACCAGAACTCAATTTTGCCAAATTCTCTGTCACTTTAAAACAAGGGTTGCCTTCTTTATAGTTTGCAATGTCACATTCATCATTTCTATCTAAGGTCTCTTTGGAAATGCCTTTAACAGCCACATTTCTACCAACAGTCTCTCCAAAGCAGTTTAAGTTTTTTGTATCAGGAATATCAAATTATTCCAGAATCACCCCTTATCCATTTATAAAGCTGTTCCAACATTTATGGTACTTGCAGATTGCAGCAATTCACTTCTCTGGTACCAAAATTTGTTTCAATTACTAAAGCTGCTGGAAGGCAATATACCAGAAATGGGTTAGCTTTTTCAAAGGGGATTTATCAGGTTACACCTTTACAGTTCTAAGGCCATAAAAATGCCCAAACTAAGACATCAACAAGGTGTGTCACTGAAGAAAGGCCAATGGTTTCTGGGGTTTCTCTGTCACTTGGTAAGGCAGATGGTGATGTCTGCTCACGCTTCTCTCCTGGGTTGATTTCAAATGTCTTTCTCAACTCCTGTGGGTCCTTCTGGATCCTTCTGGGGCATTTTCTTTCTCTATGTCCACACATCTCTCTCCTCCTATGCCCTTCACTTTGTTCCATCTCTCTGCTCTCTGTATTGGCTCTAAACTCTCTCATGTTTTCTGTCTTTTATTCTCTTCACAGAGGATGTGAATAAAAGGATTAAGACCTGCCTTGAACTGAGTAGTCACATCTCCAAGGAAACCATTTTATCAAAAGTTCCCATCCAATAATAAGTCTGCCCCCCACAATATTGGATTAAAAGATCATTGGCTTTTCCAGGGACATAATAGATTCAATCCCAGTGCACATAGTGTCCTTTTTATACCCTTCATCTTTTTTGCCATGTTTTCCCTCACCTCACTGAATTGATTTAGAAGATATATTTGAAGAGCTTTAATTAGTTGTTTCAACTCCTGTATCTCATTTGAAGTGTTTATTCCTTTGAGTGGGCCGTATCTTTGTTCTTCCTAATAGGTTTGTGATGTTTTGCTGAGGTCTAGGCATCTGATTTCCTTGATTAGTTTATTTTCTCTTTTATCTAGGTTTTTCTTGTTGGTTGCCTTTTGTTTTGTATCTCTTCTTTGACATTCAGTTCAACTTATTCTACACCTCTAGCATAGTTTCTGTTTAACTGATCAGCATTTTTTAGCTCTGGATTTTCTGCTTATAGTTCTGCCAGATAGGTTTGACCCCATTCAGATTTTCCCAGACAAGGTGCAGGACACAGGAAGAGAGTGTATTCAGTATCAAGTTTTCCTGAGAATGAGACCCAGCAGGTTGCCAGTCTTTCTGGTGAAACCTCTTAATTCTATGTTTTTTCTGTCCTGCCCAGCAAATGGCACCTGTCATCTTGCAGCTCCCCACCAGCATAAAGTAGTGTGGTGCCTTTAATTTTTAGTAGACTCTGTCCATGCCAGGGGTGTGGTTGAGACAGAGGCTGAGGTAGAAGGCAAGCTTAAGCTGTTTTTGTTTCCAGCCCCTGGCTCCATCTTCTCTGAATGAGAACCACTTGTGCTGGGCCCTGCCCCCCTTTTCTTAGGGAAGATATTCCCATCAGGGAAGTATCTCCTTCACTTGACCACCCCAACACCACCCTTGCCTGGGTCAGTGCTAACAACTGAAAATGTTTAATGGGCTTTGTTTAATTGCCCACTAACAGAGTTAAAAAAAAAAATAAAAAAAGAATCCTTTTCAGACCCAGTCCCCAGCCCTGCAGGTTTGCCAATTGTGCTGGTTTGAAAGGATGTATGTCCCCTAGAAAAGCCATGTTTTAATCAAAATCCCATTTCGTAAAGGCAGAATAATCCCTATTCAATACTGTATATTTGAATCTGTAATCAGATCATCTCCCTTGAGATGTGATTTAATCAAGAGTGGTTGTTAAGCTGGATTAAGTGATGACATTTCTCCACCCATTTTTGGGTAGATCTTGAAAAGTTTCTGGAGTCCTATAAAAGAAGAAACATTTTGGAGAATAGGAGATTCAGAGAGAGCAGCGCAGAATAACATAGCCATGAGAAGCAGAGTCCACCAGCCAGTGACCTTTGGAGATGAAGAAGGAACATGCCTCCTGGGGAGATTCATGAAACAGGAAGCCAGGAGAAGCTAGCAGATGACGCCATGCTCACCATGTGCCCTTCCAGATGAGAGAGGAACCCTGACCATGTCCACCATGTGCCTTTCTAGATAAGAGAGAAACTCTGACTGTGTTCGCCATGTGCCCTTCCACTTGAGAAAGAAACCTTGAACTTCATAGGCCTTCTTGAACCAAGATATCTTTCCCTGGATGGATGCCTTTGATTGGATATTCTATAGACTTGTTTTAACTGGGACATTTTCTCGGCCTTAGAACTGTAAACTAGCAACTTATTAAATTCCTTTTTTTTAAAGACATTCTGTTTCTGGTATATTACATTCCGGCAGCTAGCAAACTAGAATACCAATCAAGAGTTTGAATTGGAACCCTGCTTTGTGTACCTCTTTTCTAGGGATGCAGCCCTTTTCCAGTATTCTGCGTTCATCCGACTCCAAAACTTTGTTTTATTTTTTTTTTTCAGCCCCACCGTCTCTCTGCTGGGAGAGAACTCAGAGTTCCTTTCCCGCTTGCTCTGAACTTGTGCTCGGAGTTTGTATTCAGCAGTCTGAATTTGTTAATTAAATCTGCAATTGGAGCCTGCTTGAGCCCTCTTTGCCTTATTTACAGTAGAGACAGCTTCTTTTTCCCACAGAGAAGTGTCTCCAAATTAGCCTGCCATGCCAGTGGGGGAGGGATGCCAGCTTCCACAGTTCAGGAGACTTTACTTACAGTTCTGCACTGTTATCACAGCCCTTCCACCCATTCCAGGCTGGTATACAATGTGTGTCTGCGAATGAAAGGCCCCCAAACTGCTGTTTCAGACAGTTCCTGGTTATTTATTAGCTGCCCTAGAAGACAAACTGAATTCCATGCCTCGCTGTGTTGCCATCCTGCTCTGCCTCTTTGCATTTGGCTTTAATCATTAAAATCTGACTCCCGGGAGAAGCTCTTATTACCTTATTTTGCCTTTTATATACCTATTAAACAAGCACAACTCTTTGGAAGACTTAGCTTGTGCTAATAGCTTAATATTAAAAAAAAACATTATGATTCAGTTTAGTAATAGGTAATGGTAAGTGCATACCAAGCCCCATAATACATTAATATTCATTAGTGATTATAATTTTAGTGAATGAAGTTAAAACTATTATCAAAAAGTAGAATTTAATAGTCATAATAGGCTTGAATATTATGAGGGACATTATTTTGGAATCCCATGCCCTTGGTTGCCCGAATTTTTATGCTTTCACTTTTAGAATGAGTTTGTATTATAGGTTAAAATGTGCTAGGGAAAACATATTAAAAATGAAATCAATGCTGTTGAAAGATTGTTTTAAAGTTTGAAATGTAAATGTTGGGTATTGATGGCTATGAAAAATTATTTGGTTATGATTTTTGGATTTTATTAGCCACGTTTTCTTTTCCTATTAGAACAGATAGTTGAAAGTTAACTTGATATGTTAACATGGGTGAGACTGTATGACATAAAATGGGTTTTGCTGCTATGAAAGTATAATGAATATAAGTCCCTTTTAAAGTACAAATTAACTACTGATGGAGTATTGGCAGGGGGGTAGAACAGCAAGTCTTTCACAGTTACTTTGAAGACAGAAACTGCTGAGTCACTTCACATATACACTTATAATTTGATATTTCTGAATCTTCATTTCTTTTGATATAAAATTTATATTGGCCTCTTAACCACCTAGAACATTTTATGTTTTGAAGGGCAAACTTTGTTTTTTTTCCTTTTATGTTTTAAGGTATGATGAACATCAACATGATATTTGTGGTTTTGATATATTTCTAAAAGAAAGATCCATATGATCGGAAATTATAATTTTTTTTTTCTTTTTTGCATGGGCAGGCACCAGGAACTGAACCCAGGTCTCTGTTCATGGCAGGTGAGAACTCTGCCTGCTGAGCCACCATGGCCCGCCCAGCAGTTATAATTTTTAAAGGATAAAATGATAATTATATTATGTCAGTAAAAGCTATGACATTCACAGGATTAAATTTCCTGATTAAATTATATTTTCAGTTAGTATGAAAATCACTCACAATTGTCCTTTAAAACAAAATTTAAGAAGTTTAATTTGCAGTAGAAAGGAGAGCTCAATATAAATTAACATGTTATTAAATTTACTGTGGTATTAGTGCAGCATTGCACAGTGTTGTGTCTGAATACATACAGAGAAACATAAAAGGGAGCAAAATATAACTCATAATAAATTATTGGCTTCCTTTAATGGAAATTACATTATCATATAGTTTCTATTTCGGGGGAAAGGTTAATGACTGCCTTTGAAAGAGTATAAAATTTTGCTGTTAATAATTTACTGAGTCAATAAAGTACTGAACTGGCTAGTAGTATACTTGTGTTGAAGAAGTGAAACCATCTCTACTTATATATGGCATGATCTTGTATATAAAAAATCTCAAAGAATTTATGAAAAAAACTCTTAGAATGATTATGTTCAGGCAGACTGCAGGATATAAGATCAATATACAAAATCTGTTGTATTTCTATACATCTGCAAAGAACAATTTGAATATGTTATTAAGAAAATTCTATTTACAATAGCATCAAAAAGAATATAATTGGGATAAATCTAACAAAAGAAGTACAAAACTTATACTGTGAAAGCTAGAAAATGTGGTTAAAAGAAATTAAAGGCATCCTAAATAAATGAAAAGACACCTTATATTCTTGAATTGGAAGACTAAATATTATATAAGATGGCAATATGGCAAAAATTGATCTACAAATTCAACACAATTCCTATCAGATTCCCAGCTGGCTTAATTGGGGAAATTCACAAGTGTTTCTAAAATTCACGGGGAATTGCAAGGGACCCAGAGAAGGTAAACCAAGTGGAAAAAAAGTTGAAAGATTCACATTTCCCAATTTCAAAACTTGTTACAATGCTATAGCAATCAGAACAGTGTGGTAGTAGCATAAATGCACACACACACACATATATATACATATTTATATTTAGAGAGAGAGAGAAAAAGAGAGAGAGATATCAATGGAATATACTTGAGAATCCAAAAAATATATACCCATGTATCTGTAGTCTATTGATTTTCAACAACAGTGCCAAAATCATTCAATGGGGAAAAATATTCTTTTCAAGAATGATACTGGAACAAGTGGATAGCCACATGCATAAAAATGAAATGGGACCCTTACCTCCTAGCATATAAAAAAATTAACTCAAAATGGATCAAAATGTAAGAGCTAAAACTATAAAAATCTTAGGAAGAAAACTATGGATAAATCTTCATGACTTCCATTTTGGACAGTAGATTCTTAAATACAGCACCAAAGGCGTGAGCAACAAAAGAAAAAAGTACATAAATTGGGCTTCATCAAAATTAAAAACTCCTATTCTTCAAAGAGCACTATCAAGAAAGTGAAAAGACATCCCACAGAATGGAGAAAATATTAGCAAATCATATGCCTGATAAGGGACTGATACTTAGAATACATAAAGAATTCTTACAATTCAATAATAAAAAGATAACCCAATTACAAAATAGGCAAAGGATTTCAATAGACATTTCTCCAAAGAAGAAATAGAAATGGCCAATAAGTACATGAAAAGATGTTCTACGTCTTTAGTCGTCAAAGAAATGCAAATCAAAGCCATGTTGAGATAGTTCACATTCATGCCCACTAAGATGGCTAGAATAAAAATGTTGGATGATATGAGGTGTTGGTGAGAATGTGGATAAATCAAAACCCTCATACACTGCTGGATGGCATGTAAAATAGTCTGGCAGTTCTTTAAACAGTTAATCAGAGTTAACATACCAGCAATTCAACTCCTAGGCATATAAATAAGAGAAATGAAAACATATGTCCACACAAAAGCTGAATGCTTAGAGCATGAATGTTTATAATTATGAAGGTTTAAAGCAGCATTAGACATAAAGCCAAAAGGCAGGATCAATGCTAATATCCATCAATTGATAAATGGAAAAAGAAAATGTGGCATTTCCATACAATAGAGTATCATCCAACTGTACTAATACATGCTACAACATGGATGAACCTTGAAAGCATCATTCTAAGTGAAAAAAGCCAGTCAGAAAAAATCACATATAGATTCCATACATGATTCCATTTATTTGAAATGTTCAGAATACGTAAAGACAGATACAGCTTAGTCAGTGCTTAGGGCGGGGTGGGTTGAGGGGATAGGAGGATGATAAGTAAACAGTAAGTGGTTTCTTTTTGCAGTGAGAAAAATGTTCTGAAATTGACTATGGTGATGACTGAATGTGTCTGTGAAGATACAGAAACATTTAATTAGACACTATGTGGGTGAACTGTATGGAATCTGAATTATATCTCAATAAAGCCATTATAAATAAAAAGAGTCCTCCCCACACTTCAGATACACACAGAAAAACTCAAAAATTAATTCACAATTCAGTAAATCATAGAGAGAACAGTATTATTTGGTGGCAAATAATATGTATTTTGTCTCTCAAGGGTCCCAGTAAAAAAGTCCTTAACATAAGATAATTTTGTAGATTAAAAAAATACTATTTATAGTTGATAAATTATAAATTGGACAGTTTTAATGTGGACGTAAAAAGTGAGGCAACGTTTTAATGATTTTTACCCACTTCTGAATTTTTCTGAAGGATTCTTTGGGGTACCATGACAGAACACAGAGGAAACTAGGGTTCCAGGATATGCCTTTCCTCTTTTCTGTAAAGACAAGAAAAAAAAAGATAAGAAAAATTGACATCCCATTTATAAAAATATGAGTTAGAGATATGATTTTATAAGTAGCTGTTTCTCCTCCGTCTTTGGTCTGTTCCTTTGGTCTACTTGTAGCTAGCTGTCAGAAACAAGTAGAATGCATTTTCTGATGTACGTTAGATCAGGTTTTCTAGTTCCCGATGCCAAGTAGAAAATCATATTTCTGTAAAAATCTATCAAACCTCTCAAACCAACTGCCATCTAAATATATGACCACTTACAGTGTCATATACTTGGGTCTTATGATGGGGTAAAAGGCTGGGTGACTATTAGAAAATTTCCCAATAAGAAAATGATATTGGAGTAAACTATTTTAAAGGCACATTTGCAAGCCAGGCCTCTGTCAATATTGGTGCATTAGACTTAATGTTACCCAGCAACCTGCTATAGTTTGATCACAAACAGGTTTGTGGAACTGCCAAACAGAATTGTTTAGTCAATAACTAATAAGCAATATTTCTTCTTTTATTCCTAGTTTAAAAAATCATTTTGTTTATAAAATAAAGGTTTTCAGTCTACTTTTTTTGAACATCAGTATGATAACATCAGAGAATTGAATGTCAGGTCTGTTTATTTCTTCATATCTTATTACTGTTTAACTAAATATTGTATTGATCCCATAAATCATCAGTGCCAGAGCAGGAGGTAATTCTGAAAAAATAGGACACAGTACCCATAAATCTATTTGGTTATGAAGAAATAGCCTGGGGGTTAGGAAGTATTGGGGTGTAGGTTGGAGGATGCATGGGGATAGAGTAGAATCTATTACAGTAGTAATGTCAGTATGTAATCAATGTAATTTGTGGCTATGTCAAGGGTAATGATTTGCAGACATCATGATAATGGAGACTTGGCATCTCAGAGAACCTCCCATTTCCCCCAAATGTTAACTGTCCTATATTTGGTTTACAGCAGGTATGACAAATAGGTCTGAGTACTGGAGCCCTTAGGAGAACCAGTCGCCATGCTGAGGGCATTTACCAGTAAATTTAAGGACAACATATATAACAACAATGTTCTATATGGCAACTAGAATCTAAAGTTACAATAACATAGAAGCAGCGTAGAGGTTAGCCTCATCCAGATGAGCAATACAAGTATCATAATCAGGAGATTTAAAGTAGTCTACTGCAGATTAATTAGTAATCATCCTCCTAGAGATTTAGCAATCTGTACTAAGCCAGTGACTTTCTAAGTTTGGGCTCCAGACCAGTAGCATCAGCATCACTTGAGACAGTTGAGAACTAAAAATTCTCTTTTCCTACCCAGACCTACTCTATATGAAATTTTGGGGATAGGACTCAATAATTTATATTTTTTCAAGCCTTCCAGGTGACTCAGATGTACACCAAAATTTGATGGTCACCATACTAACAAGATATTTTAAAAGATTCAGAAAAGTCACCCCAGAAATTGGACAGTAGGAACTCTTTAGCCAGCAATGGAACGAAAAAACAGTTAGCAATGATTCTAAAAAGAGGAGACAGGACAGCTTCAGTCCCACAGAAAACAGGACATTGGGTGGGAAAAGGCATAAGCTTAGGAAACAATAATCAAAGCTATAGTTATGAGAAGCAAGGTAGTGGAGAAGGCAGGTATATAAACTCTGGAACTACAGTCTGACTTCAAATATAAACTCAAAAATGTTCTGGCTTCAAATAGATTTATATGATCTTCAACAACCTAGACTCCTTTTAACCCAGTTTTCTTATCTCTAAACTAAGTTAGTAATAGTAGTGATAGCTTTGTAGAGTTATTATGAAAATTATGTGATTTGGAGAAAACTTTCAGAATAAGCCTATCACAAAATAAACACAGAATATATGTTAACTCTTATTATATATCTTTTAAATTATCAAAACTGTGGTTACAAGGTTTTAAATTCTTAAATTACAATGTTCAAAAAGTTAGAGGTGGCTATTGTGCAAATATAAAATGAACATGTCAAAGATTTTAAAAATTAATTCTTTAAGATAGGCTAGGTTCAAAGAAGAATTATATTATAATTCAAGAATGCTGAAGTGATTTTCTAATCATTAACCAGATGTAAAACTGGTTAATATCCTTCAGGGCGATATACTGTAATGTTTGTGGTTATCTTCTTTGTCAGACTAAAATCAATTGCATCTCCCCTGGACGACATTTATTTACATTACAATAGTATTCATTTGCGTTGCTTTCAAGTAAAAACTTTGAATTGCTCTCCGGTTTCTATGTGACAGCCTCTACTCCTACAGATTTGTAAAATAGCCTAGTCAGTAGTAATCAGTCAGAACTGCATCCCGGAATTACCTTGAAAGAACTTGCAGTAACTGATAAATTCCAGATTTGTGGTAATTTTTCTTGATGCATGTTTCACAAGAAATAGTGCAAAAGCCAAGTTATCAGTGCTAGTTTACAGGAACAAAGCAGGGCCAGGAACAAAGGTGACATGACTAGTGCTTGTGGACCTTGGAGCGTTATGGACCTGAACGCCACCATAAAGAGACTCCAGCTGTGAGAATTAAAGAGACTCGTTGCCAGAAGAACTTGAATGAATGTATATATTGTGATGGAAGAAGAATATACCCTTAATTTGAAAAATATTTTCATTATAATTGGTTAACAGAAACCAGTTGGAACACATATCCTCAGCAATATGGAACACTTAGACATTCAAAGTGAAGCTGTGATCAAGAATATAATTGTAGAGTCACCAATAATATAACATTCAAAGCATTTTTCTGTGATACAAATGAAATCAACAAGTTTAGCACAAAAGCCTTAACAAGAACTTTGAATTCTCATCACAGATAACCAGAAAATACAACACAAGTATGGATACTGCCTGATTTGCCACAGTAGCAGAATTTGTGTTTTAAATCACTAGTATGAATTATGATGGACAGTGATTTCAATACAACATATACACAGGAAGTAGTGACAAATCTCATATGTAAAAGAATTTGCTAGGAAGAAGCAGCACTTGATTAAGGACATGAGTGATAATTTACTTATAAAAAAAAAGCAACCTGCAGCAATATGGAGGAAATAGTCTGATCTTTTTTCTCAAAATTATTTTGTAGAAAACAGCATTGCTCTTAGGGAAAAAATATAGGGGAAATTTAGTTATTTTTATTTTTTATTAGTTTTCTTTTCTGATTTTCTGTCATGGAATGGAATGGAATAAGTGATAGTAAGAAAAGCTTTAAATTTTTTTCTTAACTGTGTTGAAATTCATTCCCTATTTTTAAAATTCTTCAAATTAAACTTATTTAACAGAAGTTCGTGAGGACATACTTAGATAGGCCTATGTACGAGGCACTGCAGACAAGAAAAAGATAAGTAATATACTATATCTCCTATTAATTTAGCATATAATCAGGGAATGAACTAAACATGACTTCAAATAGACAAAGAATGAGGTAAAATCAGTAAAGTTATAGATGAGAATTGGCATGTGTCAAGAATATTTGTGGGACTTGGAAAGTATGGTGGGGATAAACATGTCTAGTAAATAGGAGAGACAAATTGAAAAAGAGAGGGCAGAATGTGACTAAAGAGAAGTACAAACTATTGTATGTCTTCGAAGGAAGAAAGAGTATACTAGTATGGGAAAGTTGTTTAGCAAAGGCTTCACAGAGGAAGGAATATTTGGATGGGCATTGAATAAGAGATAGGATCTTAATGGTATGTGATAGGAAGACATTCTAAGCAGAAGAAAAACAAGTGCTTATGTGCGTAGATGGGGAAATTTAGGCTATATATGGGTAAGTAATATAATAATAATAGGTGCCATTTGCTTAGTGGTGTCTAATTGCATTCAACTTTCTTTTTGCTGTCTTATTTTGCTTAATCGTCACAATAATTTATTAGATAGTATCATAACTATCCTTTATGGATAAGAAAGTAAAGTAGCTAAAGAAAAACAGTCAGCAGGAAGCCAAACTTATATTCTTAATCAAATCTCTCTGGATGTCTCTAACCACGTGTGTCATTGTTACTCAACCTCATCTCTGGAGTACTGCGGATATTAAAACTTCATGATTTGGCTCTAGCTTTTTGGATGTGGATATAAAGAAAAAAGAATAATAAAACATTAGGCCAATAATTCATGCCTGGGTGATTTGGAAAATGGTGGTACCATAAATGAAAAGAGTTTTTGTGTGAGCATGGTCACTAAAAGTTACCAGTAGGCCTTGAGGGAATTATTTCAAACATCACACCAAAAACTGTTGTCTGGATTGCAGGAAAACCTGAGCTCAAGATAGAGAGAGAAAGTATATAATAAATAGAATAAAAATCTTGGAGAGCACTAATGTTTAAAATTAGAGAAAAAAGAAAATGAGTCAAGTAAAGATGGAAATATTAGCCAAGATGAAGAGCGAACCAAGGGAGCCTTGTGCCTCTGCATTAGAAAGTGGAGAAGACAAGATGCGGTTGTCAAGTGAACAATTCTCAAGATAATGAATTTGTCAGTCAAGATTCTCAGGGTCACCCTGAAGACCTTACTTAGCGAAGTATAATGTACACTGAGGCCAGATTAAAGGGGGAAAAGGGGTAGTTTGTAGGCGGATGGATGCAAGGGGCATGGGTGAAGAAGTTAAGCTTAGTTCTACTGCATATCTTATAATGATGTTCACAATTTTTGTGATAAGAAAAATTAACTTGGATACTCCAAACTAGTCAAATGCCCATATATATAATTTAAAAAACAAACCTGGAAATTGCATCAAAGAAAGTGCTTAAAGGTACTAAGAAAAAGCATGGAATTTTAGCAAAGAATGATATAACAAGGGTAGGCATCAAAGAGTATGAATAAAGTAGGGGGATTATTGAAATGATTTTTTAAAATGTGATCTTATGTCTACCTAATGTTAGTGATTAACTTTCTTGGAGGTGATTTATTTTTTCCAGTGGATTTGAAATCAGGGCCAGCTTTTGTGTGGGATGTGTGTGAGAGAGAGAAGGAGATAGAAAGAGAAAGACAGAAATTGAGATTACCTTGCAGTGTATTTCTTTGGTGGCTTTTGATTCTTTATCTGATTGCATAGGGATTCTTAAAAAGGCAAAGACTATTACAGATGTATTTTAATATCTGATCCAGAAGACTGTTCACTATTCCTTTGCTTTTGTTCAGACTTCCATCATCAACTTACCATTTCCTTTCCCTGTGTAATATGGAATTTTATCAGTGCAGATATGAAAACATACCCACATGGCATCCAGGATGTTAGAAGCTAAAACCAACTGGAACAGAATTTAAACTGATACCTTTTGTTCAAGATTTTAAAATTGCCAAGGTCTTTTATCTAACTGCTTCAAGACTCTTAAGTGAAGAGCCCTCAGATCCTTTTGGTTTCACAGTTAAACATTCATTTCCATGTTTGGAACCCCAACTACTAAGGAAACAGTGGTCTATTTCTAATACTTCGGTGTGAAAGAGATGTCATCATGCATATATGTCTCTGAAGATTAACTGATTAGAAATTATGAACTTGATATGTTATAAATTATAACACTTGAACATTTACAAAGCCCTTTCAAATTATCTTCTCACAGTAAATTTGTTGATAAGGAAAGTGGTTGGTCTTATCCCTAATATAAAAAAGTATGAACACTGCTGCTCAGAGTAACTAAGTAACCCGTTCAAGATCCTATAGCAAGTTTGAAGCAGAGCTGAGAATGGAACCCTGCAGGGCAGTACCTTGCAGAACCATATTGGAACCTGAAGCAGAAAGAAAAATGGGCATCCCTTTATGCAGTTATCAAAGTACCCTTCCATTCTTAGAACTAGGTGGAAAAAAATTAATAAAAGCTGTACAATTAATAAAAAGTGAGTGATATTGCCCAATTTGTTCGTACACCATTGTCAGTCTTCAAAAACCCATTGGGGGATGTGAAAGGAGACCTAGGGGTATGTGCCAGCTGGGAATCCTATGGCTGATTGAAAATAATTCTACCCACTGCATACTAGACAGCACAAGGTCATAGAACAGGCAACCACTACCTGTCCTTATTCAATGTTTTGCATTAGTTTTGATTTTAAAACTATTGCCAATACTGAGCTTTTACACACCCACTTAAAAATTCCATCTGGGGTGAATGCTTCATTTACATCACCCTAATCCCAGCCTGGTTGAGGGCTCTTTCTATTTCACTACTTTGCACAAAATGTGAAAGTGCGAAAAAGACCAAAAGACCGAGGCTGAGGAAATTAAGGGGCAAGGACTGATTTGCAATTGTTTCTAGAACACAGTTCACAGTTGTTGGACCATCCCAGGTGTTCTTATTTGACCATAACATTGCTCTTGCCATTGTATGTGCCGACATATCTTCATTTCTCTCATATTGATGAAATCCCACCATTTTTTTCAGCTCAAAAGATACTTATCATATTTGGACAAGATTAGTTAATTGCAGTTCTCTGCTCTATTCTCCTTTGTTGTAGCTGCTATATCCCAACTGTTAGGCTTATAAAATTGCATTAGAATTTTGTGTCCATCTCATTCAATCAATTTCTAAGCTTCCTAAAGCTGTGCTGTGCTTTTTCTTATCTGAGTATGTATCATCAGCATCTAACATGCTGGCTGGCCGGAAGCCATCGGGCGAGAAATGATCATTGAGTGACAGACTGGTTAATATGAGTCAGCTCTGAGAAATTACCCAACAGGCAGCTTTTCTCTCTTTAGTTTGAAAAGCATTCCAAAAATTAACTAGTTTCCAGTAATGGTTGTAGAAATTTCAGGACTTATTGAGAACCCCATGAGATTTCCCAAACAACATTGTCTCAGGACAATGATCTTACCAAGTTAGAGAGTTACTAATTTAGTTCCTCACCAGTACCATTCTAGCACAAGAAGTGTTCACCTAGTTTCTGTGTTAAGGTCTCCTTAATCAGCGCACACTGGTATAACATGTTCAATTTTTTTTTTTGGTAAGCGAAGACACTGTTGCTGAAAATTAAATCATTTGTCTTGATAATCAGGGACACAGTCTTTGGTGCTGAAGCACATAGGAACTAGTACTTATTACTTTTCACATAGGCTTAAGTTTTAAATTCAAAGGTGTGTCCTCTAGTATAATCAGAAAGTCACATACACTTGGCAAGGTAGGTGGGACTTCAGGTGGGAGTGTATGAGGATGAATGGGACAATCCAATAGAATATATGATTGAATTCTAAATGTGTATTATGATAGTCCACTTGGTTTTCATTTTAAGCTGTTTTTTTGACTTCTTGTATAGACAGAGTCATAATAATGTGGTCTTTAATCTTTTAGTTTGAAGAATAATGACTTTTTGTACTGTATTCATGCAACTATGCTTTTTACTTTATAATCCGCAAATTCAATAAATGAATAGATTTAGGAACCATAAATTTATTCTCCTATGTAGCCAATATCAGCTTTTTTATATGCCCACAATAATCTCTATTTAAAAATTGACATGCTTTGTGATCGTATACTTTACAACTCAAAATAGCAAATAGTACCAGTTTTAATAACTGTAATTTTGATAATTGGTATGTGCATTTCCCAGATGATATTTATCTCACACCAAACAGTTAAAAATCTGATCATGTGACTAAGTTCAGTAAAATCTAAAGTTAGCTTTCTGTTTTCCAACTTTTATCCTTAAAAACTGTGCAACAAATAATATAACTTTATCTTATATGTAGGTTTCTAGATAGTTCATTCATGCCAGAGGCCTACAAGTTATTGTGTTTCTTACATAAGGCAAAGTGTACTATAACGTTTTCCAGTTCGATGAACTAATTTAGCACAAGCTTAAAAAGAGCTGCAGCTAAAGCAGTTCCTACCCTATAAATCTAAAGATGCATTTCTTTGTTTTGAAAGAAAACATGGAATCTTATGATAAAAATATATTAAGGATGAATGATTTGTTTCATTCACTCAACAGATATTTGTCTACCTACTTTATTCCATTTTTATATCTATGGAAGATAGAAGTTGCCAGCAATATTAAATGATAACTCTAAATAGCCTCCTGTGGGCTTAGTCTCTTAGCTTGTCCAAAAGAATAGGATACTGATTTTTTTTTCTTTTTTTATATTCTATGACATTGCCATCATTTTCCAGGTTCCTTTGCAAAAGTCATTTTGCTTTTGGAACTAAATGTTTGCATATATTATTGACATATAATTACTTGTTATATAAAAACTTAAAATTTTAGTCTCTATTAAATTTTATCTTGCTAGAATGCTTACAGGTCAATATACACAATTTTATACCATATACACTGAAATTCCTCAGGGCC
Source organism: Myrmecophaga tridactyla (assembly GCA_004026745.1). Taxonomy (NCBI): domain Eukaryota; kingdom Metazoa; phylum Chordata; class Mammalia; order Pilosa; family Myrmecophagidae; genus Myrmecophaga; species Myrmecophaga tridactyla. Next base: position 12,590 of record PVIY010015665.1, on the reverse strand, counting down.
CTTTAAGGAAGTCTTAGGAAACATTTTATTCTATTATTTAAAAAATATTGTCATAGAGATTGTAATTTTGGCTTTTTATAGAGTGATGAATAAACTATGACAAAGCACTTAAAAATAAAGTACTGTAAAAGTTAGGTATCCTACTCTTATTCTTAATCATTGTACTATTTTATTGTGTTTTAATTTGCATGCTGATCTTGCTCCAAATATACAGAAATTGAATTTTTATTCTATGACTTAGCAATCATATCAGGAAATGCATGTGGGAGAAGGAGAGGAAAGAAGGTAGGAAGAGAAGAAAGGAAAGAAGAAAAAACATTTATTTAATTTGTATGACATGATAATAGTGTGCTTGATTCTTCCAATATGTATTCTCATTTCACTGTCAACACAGATTTATAAATAACTATTTTTATTTCCATTACATAGGTGAGGAAACCGAGGGCCATAAATTTGATATATTCTGTCCAAGATCATATAGCCAGTACACAGAAAAGTCAGAATTTAGTGTAGGTCTCTCCAACCACTGATAGTCAGGCTTTGTTCAGTGTCATGTTCACCACAATACAGTTAGGACAAATCACTTAAGTGTTATCCACCATCAGCAAATCTTGCGCTCTATGAAAGATGGGATGTAAAAGAATGTTTAATATACCAAAAAAAAAAAAATAGTGATTTTTCTTCTAAGCTAATTTATTTCCAAAATATCAATCACAAACATACTTAGGGTTCTGAGTAATTAAAGGTCTTCTCTTTGCCATCTTTAATTATCTTTTGTATGAAGGTCTATGCTAGTACTTTCCAGTTTGTGAATAATTAAATAGGAAACATCTAATTTAAAAGTTTTAATTCATGTAACTAAAAAGAAGAGCTGGAACCAAAACTATCATTTTCTCTTTCCTCATTAAGACTCCTTCCATTTTAGTTCTGAAAGCTACTCATGTCCCGAGTATATTTAACTAATAGATAGTGACTTTGAAATGCTTTGACTCATTTTCAAGTGCTTCCTTCCTGTACCTCTTTTTAATTAAGATATGGCATCTTTTTAATATTTAAGTTTTTGACTGCTACTTCAGTCTTTACCTCAAAATTTAACTTATTTTATAGCCATAGTATTCTTTTTCTTTTTTAAAATGCAGAATTGGATCTATGCAACAAAATCAATCCACTGCTTCCTAGAAACAAACAGTAATAAAGGTCACTTAATGCCCAGTGCACAGAAATTATATTTATGTAGTAGAAATGAGACACTGGTTCTCCTGTGTGACAGCTTTGTGTCCTCTCATAATTCATCAAGATCTTGTGTGACTGTTATGAGTTGAGAATGCCTTCTGCTAACCTGAAAGATTGACCTGGATTTGTTGTTCATTGTAGGAAATTTTTAGCCCAATAAATCATATAATTAAAAATATACTAAAATAGAATATTCCATGTATAACTTTGCATTATTTCTGTTTTTCTCATACAATCTCATCTTCTTGTAAACACCAATGATTGTAAGACCATCGATTACAATACATTAAAAACATTATGTTAGGTTTATGTAGTTTTTGGTTAAACAAGTTTAAAATTAAAACAAAAGAACTTGGTACTTTCCACTCCCCTTCTTCATTTATTTTACTTCCAAAAGATATACAATTTACTTTATCCACTCTAGTAGAATACTTACACTGCTTACAAGCAAATCAAAACAAAGATATGTTGAAGAAGCTGAAAATTATTTAAGATTTTTAGCAATTCACAAAATTTACATGGACACTTTTATTCATATATTCATTCATTCCTTCTTTTTTCTTTTTTGCATGGGCAGGCACCAGGAATAGAACACAGGTCTCTGGCATGGCAGGCAAGAACTCTGCTGAGCTACCATGACTCGTCCCATTCATTCTTTTTTAATGCACTGATTCCTGGAATATTTACGGAAAGCCAACCATATTCCATAATAGAGGTTATAAAATTTGAGTCAATGGAAAACTATGTCTTCACTTTTCCTTTCTTTCTCACTTCATTTATTTCATCTTTCTTAGCTTTGTAAAACTCAAATTTTTCAAAAGGTAGTTTCTCTTTTATGTATTCTAACAAAATCCTAAAGAAAACAGTGATAAAAAAGGAGAATAATTTTAAACTTGCCATCAGTCTTTTGATGTTGTGGATTCCTTCATTATAAATGCACCACTATTATCTCCTTGTTTATAAGCTTTCAAATTGAACTTCAAAAAGTTTGCATAGGGTGGGCAATGGTGGCTCAGTGGCAGAGTTCTCGCCTGCCATACCAGAGGCCTGGGTTCGATTCCTGGTGCCTGACCATGTAAAAAAAAAAAAGTTTGCATAAAAGTCAAAGCCATTTAACAGTCCTACCGTTTGCTGTTTGCATAAGTCTATAGCCAATAAACAGTTTGTACCTCAAACTACTGTAAAACTCCTCCACGAACTTAAAGGAAAATTAGCACAATTCCTAAAATCATTAATGATTAACTAATACTTTATAAATACATGAATATGCATATGTATTGGCATATGTGCACATATATTTATATCTATACAGGTACACAAACAGGATGGTCAGTAGGTCTGTACTTTAAAATGGGGTGTATAATGATTTTCATATACTCATTAGGAGCATTCTAAAACTATGTAATTCTATCAGATGAATTCTAACTTAAATACCAAAATACATAAACTCAACAGAATGCCAAAATCTGACATTTTTTAAGTCTTGATCTTTTTCTGGTTATAATAGTTGTCATTGCAGAAAATTTAGAAAATACAGAAAATTACTTTAAAAAACACTGTATAATAATTGATTCCCCTTGTAGTGAAACAACTCTTAGCATGACTTATTTACTCATATTTTTTATGAGTATTCCTCATATTTTTTTCTAACATTCTGCACATATTTCTTATTCTTTACACATTTATGGTTTTTTGCACTTAAATATATTGGTGGTTCATATTTACTGTGGCATTAAAATCATTTGTAGAGTATTATCTGCAAACTCTATTTTTGATGCATGATTATTCTGCAAACCTACAAGTTCTCTAATAAAAAAAAAACTTTAAAAAGCACTTAGTAAACATTTTGATACATGAATTTTAATTCAGTGCATGACAATTTATTGTGGAGACTTATTTTAACTTTCAATTTCGTTCCTACTAATCAATGTCTTTATAAACAATTTTATGCATGAAACTGTATCTGTATTTTGGTATATTTTGTTAGGAACAGTTCTTATTAGAAGGGAATAAATTTAATTTATTTGTAATACAACTTCCCCATTCTAGAGTTCTTCATTTGGATTTATTTCTTAGTTATATGAAGTATGTTGTCAAGATTTTTCCCCATTGCAAATCTTATACTTAATGTGGCATCATCAGTCTTTATATATTGCATACTGTATTTACCTGTCATCACCCAGGAACTATAATTGGGTTTTTTATAATGTGTTTTTTAATGTCTCTTTTCTCTGAAAATATGTAAAACAAATTTCCTAGTATTTAGTTAAGCAAAAGAGCAATACAATTTTATGATCATATATGTAATATGTATTTGAGTATCTCCTTGATTAAAGGATGCTATACTAATAATTTTAAAATAATAAATCTACCTGTACCTCTCTGAATTGATTTTTCTTGGAATTGAGTGAACCCAGGAGGTCTGCAAAACCTGATCCTTTCCTATTCAAGAAAGACAGTTTTGACTGTGTCTTTGATTATTGTTCCTGTTCCAGTTATCATGGTTTGTTTCTTAAGAATGTTTATATTCTTTAATCACATGTCCTTTCATTGTCTTCCCTCATTTAAAGTTTTTAATGTTATGTATTTTTTATCTAGCATCAATATGGATTTCTCTTCAGTTCTTCCTTTTCTCACCCATCTCCATTTCCTCATAGAATATGTATTTTCCTTAGGTCTTTCTGCTCCTATTTCATTAAAACATACATATTGCTTTTTACCATGTATTAAAATTGCCACATCATTTTCAAATTATTTTTTCTGATTCTCTAATACATTATTTTTAGAATTTGTATTTCCTCTGAGTCTTCAGAAAGAGTTCCACCTTTCTTATTCTCCGTTAGTCTTTCAAAGAGCCATAGTTCATTTGTAGAGAAAATAGAGTTTGCTTTCCTCCTTTACTCTATATACTCTGTTTATACTGATGATGCCACATTAAGTGTAAGATTTGCAGATAAGGACTGGCCCAGTTGACACCAACAATTAAGGCATTTGAATTGCTGTCAGCTCTGTTCTCTGTCCCAGGAGTCTTGGTTGAAATCTTCATACAGCCTGAAGTGAAAGTTGACGTGCAGAGTTTTTGCCAACTCCCTGTATCTAGCATACTTTGTCAGCTAAGCCAATTCCTAACCTCCTTTCTTCCAGATTCAGTCTACTTGGTATTATAGTCAGTATAATTTTCCTAATATTTGCTTTTTTTCATGTAACACTCTTCTACCTAGAATATTTCAGTGATAGCTCTCTTGTTTAAAGATGGCTTCCACATTTACGAGGCTGGCATTTAAGGCCTTTTATAATAAATCTATTTCCCAATCAAAATCTGTACTCTCTACAGCAAATCCCTTCTCCAAACTGACAGTTGTCCAAGCAAATAACCTTCCTTTGAATCAAAGGCCAAAAGAAACATTCTTTAATGGCCCAGACCTCTGTGGATGGCTCTTTACCAAAAGTCTCCTAAAATCAAATCAAAAGTTATGATAGTCATTTATAACTTACTATCAAAAATAAGAACCCACTTCTATTACATCAATTAGACATGAATTGGGTCTTCTTATGGCAATTGAAAGCATATTTTAAAAAATTTTGTGTTCTTCAAAATTCATTTTAATTTCAAGTTCCCATTTTCGCACATATCTTTTTCCCATTTTTCTCAACCTATGTGTTTTATTTTATTTTATTTTGACATTTCCAGATTTTGGCACAATTTTTAATTCTTAGTCGGTCCATCTGTTGTTGGGCCCCTGATAGTGGGTGTCCAACCTTGTGCCATGTCCTTTTCCATGAGGAATTTAGTGGGCTAGCGGGAAGGACATCACCTGCCCCCCGATGCTTGATGATCTACCCGGGCTGTGCACGTTCATAAAAATAAATCGGGGAGCTGGGGCTTAGATACTGCCAAAATTTTACAGTTTTTCAGGAAATAGACATGAAAATGTGTGACATTTCAAAAATAAAAAGTCTATGAAGAGCTATTGTGTTAAGGAAAGGCTTTTTAACCTTGGCTTTTGGCCACGCAAAAAAAGCATATGTTCTTCAGGTTAAAATAAAATGATTACATTCTGGGACTTTTTTAAGAACCTGTATTATGGGAAAAATAAAACTCACACGAAGAAAAAAAGGAACTCATTCTTAATGCAGTAAAGGACTTTGCTACATTTCTCTGCAAAGAAGACTGAAAATTAATAGCTATGGATCATTTAGCTCTTTTGAAATGTTGCCTTTATAGGTTACATATGTTATTTTTTTCCTTTGATTTTTAGAATAAAAAACTTCTGGTGATAATTTGTTTTAAATCATTATCTATACCATCTGTATCAGGAAGAATGATCTTATTTATAAACCTAATTGCCACTTTTATTATTAAGTTTGTGTGTTCATTTCAAACATATTGTCTTATTTCTGAAGTGCAAAATATTGTGTTTCAACTGCACCCTATAGAAATAGAGGGAATATATGGAACTTGAGGCAGCATGTATGTGCAGGAAGGAAAAAGGAAATTGTGTTGAGACCAGGTGCCCCCTGGAGAAGGATCACTGGCTACCCCATAATGTCATTTTTATCTAGGTGATACCAAGACCTAGATTTGAAAGCCCAGAAATCTGAATTTGACAATGTCTAGAACGAACTGTACACTTAAAGATGCTGATTTATGCCCACTAGGCCCACAGGAGTATTTTGTATAAATTATAATGTCAACAAATTACCATGAGAGGCAGTATAGGGTAGTATTTTGGAAAATCAAAGACTCTGGAGACAGACTATTCCCAAATCTTATCTCAGTAGCTGTGTGATCTTGAGCAAGTTACATTACTACTTTGTACCTCAGTCTCCTCATCTGCAAAGTGGGGATAATATCTGTGCCTGCTGTTAGGGTTGTTGTGATGATTTACTGAGTAAAGTCAGGTAAAACACTTAGAACAGGGCCTGGCACATAGTAATTGCTCAAAAGCGTTACCTATTATAATGACTCCTATTGTGATAAATGCAACTACATAAAGACAAGACATTCAATTCTTTTGTCCATCATTTTCTCTCACTCTTGGGGAGTAACCAAATCATTTGACAATCTGCGGTTTGCTCTTTAAAGAAATAAATAGAAACAAAGCTGTCGCTGGTACACTTTGAATGTTTAGTGCCTTTAGAAAGAAGTATCCTAGTACATATACCTTTGAAAATGGTGCAACTTTGCCTCAGAGAGAGAAACGTCCAAGTCTTTGGATCAGGACTTTCCCCTGGTTGGCACTCAGATGAGCACTGCTAATTTTGTGGATAATTTTTTTTTCTGTTTTCCATTGTTGAATAACCATCCCTTCCTCCCCTTATGACTTACACATTCTCTTTGTAGGTGTGTTTCTTTCAGGAAATTTCATTCTGACTTGGGATCGTCACAAAAATCTACCATATTCTTTGCACCATTATGCATTGATTTTACAGTTAAATCTCACAAGGCAATCTTACTTATTTCCAGCTTCTTATGGGAAACTTATTTTTATCCTCCCTTGTACTCCATTCAATACATATATAAAGCCCTAATTGATCATTCTTGTAAATTCCTGGCAACCCATAGATATTTCTGCTGGTTTTGACAGTAGGATAGATTAGATATTTTAATTGCAGTCCTTTCCAGGCATGGCTTGACCTCTTATTTGTATCACTCAGTCTAATATTTATTCATTTATCAACTTATCTTGTTATGTATCTCATGTGTATCCCTTGCCTTCATAGGAAAATTGTAATTTCTTAGGAGAAGGGACTTTCAGAATTCTAATTTCTTCCTTCATAGTGCTAAGCATAAGGCTAGGTCCAGAATTGATGTTTAATAAATAGTTTGTTGCTGTTCATGAAACCATGGGTTGTTTTGTTACCTCTTACTTTGCAAGTACTAGTGTTCCAATATGATATATACCAAGACTTTTGTAAAAATTGCTGTACTAAAATGAATACAGGGTGCAATGGATACAACAACAAAAACAAAAGTTTTGTGTGTGACTGTCACATATGAATATCTGATCAAGTTTTTATAACTCTTCTACTGTAATCATCCTGATATTCCCAAACACATTACATGCCTTGTGAATTTGTTTATTCACACAAATATTCTGGTTTACATCTGTTATAGGACTCTAGGAAAGCAATTTCAGAAGTTGAAAGTTCCAACATTCATCTCATTTTGTTAAAAGTTTGAATAGCTTTTATTATTATTATTTGGACTAATTTAAATCCAGCCAAATTATCAGAGACCCCACACTGTGAAATCTTTTGGGACAAGGAGGTGACTTTCAGCTTGGCATCTCTGGGGTCAAGCATCTAACTCCTGCTCTGGGAAGAATCAAATAAGTTCATATTTCAAATTTGTTGATAGTATACATCTTGCATGAACTACTTCAAAGGTATAAATCTTGTACAAAGAGTTTCTAATATCTGGGTCTAAGGGGAAAGCTACTATTGCATGCTGTGGGCTATGTTTAACAGGAAGACGTCAGTAGTACCACAGCAATACCAGGGGTAAATAATTGGGAGGGAAGGACAAGAGTTAAGGGGAGGTTTGGATTTTCTATTTGGTAAGGGTGTGTTTATCAGTTATTTTTCTCTTGGGAACAATGAAAACTGTTTAAAATTAAGAGTGTGGATGATTATACCACTAAGTGAGAATTATGTGAGACATGGTCTGTTGACTTTGGACTTTATACTTGATGCCCAGTGGAGGGAGGTTGCTGAAGGATACACTGACTGAGAAGTAGAATGGCAAACTGTGGTGTATACATGTGATCAAATACTGGGCTGCTACCAAAAGGAACAAAGTCGTGAGACATGCAATTGTTGTGAATGAACCTGTGGAACATCATGTGATGCAAAATAAGTCAGAAACAAAACAGCAAAATAGCGTGTGGTCTCATTTAGAAAATATTTGTAGGAAAATTGGGACCTAGATTATAAGCTCTTTTAGCAGTCCAGAGCTGTAACTGTTTTTGAGAGGCTGTGCTATATATGTATAATCTGGATTTCCCTGGAACTTTGAGTACCTGTGTGACACCTAAGACTCAGAGTAAGAGTTCTGCAGGTCTGGAAGTCAGCATTGTCACATACAGGACTGTTAAGGAAAGTGAAAAAGAGATCAGACATCAGAGATAAGAATGAAGTTGATTTGGTCAGAAATAAGGTAAATCAGGATACAGGGGTAAGAGGACATTGTCTGTATTTTAGAACTTCACCTACTACTCTATGAGACCAAAGGAAGAGAGGTTTATTTTGTCAAAATTCTAAATTTTCTGTAGCACATAATCTAACTCAGCTGTCTGGATAGATCATTTAAGCAACCCAAACACAGGGAGACCTGAATAGGGATGAGGGCTTGTAAATTCTGTATGGCTTAATGTACGGCCTGGAGATATCCCGGAGTATGTTGAGCAGAAAATTAAAAAGTGTTGGCAAATTCCATTAAGGGATGGGGGAAAAATATAGAACTACCAGGAAACCTCTGATACTATCTCACACTTTGGAGCTCCCAAATCAATAGGCCAAGCACTTGATCTTGAGGCTTGCTCTTGTGAAACTTATTTACATAGCAGAAAAGCTAAGCCTAACACTAGTTATGCCTAAATGTTACTTCCAGATGTGACCTCTCTCTCTCTAAGCCCAACTCTGAGAAAAATCATTACCCTCCCACGACGTAGGACATGACCTCCTGGGGTGAAAGTCTCCCTGGCAATGTGGGATATTACTCTCAGGATGAATCTGGCCCTGGCACCATAGGGTCAACAATACCTTCCTGACCAAAAGGGGGAAAGAATTGTAACAAATACGGTATCAGTGGCTGAGAGAGTTCAAATAGAGTTGAGAGGCTACTCTGGAGGCTACTCTTAACACAAGCTTCAGCTAGCTATTCCTATTTATCACGGTTTGCCAACCCCTAACCAAAGCCATTCCTGCCAACTATGAAGGACTTTATCTGAGATTCTACAGACGTTCCATGCACTATGATTACTTTTCAGAAACCTACTACCTCCAGATGAGTTCCTAAGCCAGATAAGTCCTGAAACCCAGAAGGTTCAGCCTCTCCAGAACATCTACTAGTTCCATTCCCCTATCCTATCTTACCGATAGCCCATTCCAACATGAAAAAGTCAGAATGGGCATGGCTCAATACCCCTAAAGATTGGGAGAAAGATCAAAGAAAATGGAGGCATTATAGCAGAGAAGATAGGATTTAACAAATGACTATCACTGCTGAATTTTTATATTGATATTTCCTTTAGTCTCCAGTGTCTTGGAGCAGCTAAAAGGAAAAACCTAAAATTATGGAACTGTAACCCATACCAAACTCTAAAATCTGTACTATAACTAATTGTTGTGGTTGCTTTGAAATGTTTCTTGTATCTATGTTATCTTTCACAACAAAAAAAAATATGCCAATAGTCAATAGGTACACCTCTTTAGAGACATTGAGTAAGGCATTTGTAAACATGCTTTTAATTTTATCCAGACAACAACCTTGAGAGTTATATTATCACTTCTTTAAAGAAAGAACCTCAGGCCCATCGAGGTGAAGAGATTAATCTGCCTGTGATCACATAGAGAAAACATGCCAGAGCAAAGATTCTAATATGTTTTGTTGTTGTTGCTGTTGTTGTTTATGTTTTAAACGCCACAGGGTCATTTCTCTTTGCCAGTTTTGTTGTCTACTGTAATTAATTTTGGTTCTATCTTAAACCATAAAATATCCATATTAGTTAGTAAAAATAATTAATGAAGAATGATTCTGTCTCTTCTAGTTGGAAATTGCATTTATTTTAAATTCTTTCTTAGATTCTTGATTTTCACTCAGTTAATTCAAGAATTTGAAATTATGTAAGTAAAATTTCTAGGGCTAATGTCTTTACTGAAGTCAGAATTTGTTTAAGGTAATATTAGGTACTGAATATTCCGTGCTAATTTTTGACCTAATACTGAAACAAACATCTTTGCTCACATTAGTAAAAGTTGTGAAAGACTGAAATTTGGGTGCACTGACTAGTTTCATTCATCTGATTATCTCTTCTGTTGTTTGCCTTTGATTAGGCTATTTTATAACATTGTAGATGTAGAAGTTAACTTGTAGTAAACTGAAGTAATGCAGATAATTCCCAGCCATGGAAACAAAAATTATTTCCTGTGAACTGCAATTGATTGTCACACTGTGGATATTGATTGCCTCTTTTGCATTCATTTGTAAGTTCACATCAGTGTTACTTAACTCATTATAAATATATGGTACTTTGAGTTCTCTTTTGTACCAGTTGTAAAATCTACTAATTTCCTCATTTATTAATGAGATAATTAAGATCTTCAGTCCATGTTCATTTTATATTTGTATCAGAATACAACTTATACCATTTTTAAAAAATCATCTTTTAAAATTATCCTTTTCACTGTATTTTTTTCTGCCTCTAGCTCACGTTTAGATGACGAATGATGTAATATATCATAATCTTAGGTATCTAAGATGCGGTGTATGTGTCATCAATTGCCACTCCCAAAATTATATTGAATTTCACACCTTTTGGCAATTTTTACTAATGAGAGGATATTCGGCAGCCAAAAAGACTGGGGATATGAATGATTACTCAAACAATGAAGCCTTAAATATTATCAAAGTTCCTTAATTCCATTGTAGATAAATTTTAAGTGATTTATACATGTATACGCAGGCACACACACATATAACTGTAAGAATATGTATGTATGAGAGGAAATTTTAGATGGTATGAGAGTTTTTTTCCCAAATTGATCTATTACAAAGATACAGGGCAATTAATTAAATATTATCAAGAAGGAAGAAGAAAGAGTCCCTAAAATTTGTCACAGGATCAGAAGAGCATCAGAAGGCATGTTTTCATGGGATGTGAGATTATATATACTACATTAAAGCGAGGAGAATTTGCTTTTAAATTCTGAAATACTTTATTTACATGCATTTTGAAAACTGGGGGGTAAAAGTTGGATGCTATATGTGTATTGAGTTTTCAGAATATATCAGAGGCCTTGAGAAAATATACTCTATTATCACAGTGTATCTCACATGCAATTAATTTCATAATCTTATTATAAACATTATATACATTTTTATTCATATCACCTGTCTGGAAAATAAAGATCAGGAGTTAGAAGGCAAGGTAAAGGGATGGAAGTATGGGATAAATGATGACTAAACTTAGAATTTGAGATCTGGCAGATTTTCTTTGCTGTGGCAGCCAGGGCCAGTTGTCTTCCCTTCTGTGCCTTGGCTCACCTCCTTTAGGACCTGGAAGTCTATATAACTCAGCTTTTAAAGAAAACATCTATAACCAAAACACCTGATCTGTTTCATTATCTAAGACTAGAGTCTAAGCTGGAAGTTTTGATCTGGTTTCCTATTAGCCAGAACCAGTCAAAAGGGGTTTTCTTGAGTTGTGATATTTTGATACCCCACAGTGTTTTGTTTTTCTGTAAAGTGGTCATAATTGATTATGAAAATTTGAACTCCAGTTCAAAAATCTGGATTTTTGGTTTCTCTTCAAAAATTTTTCTTTTTTAGCAACTCTTGCCTTTCCTCAGAGCAGTTTTTCTGTCCTTATGAAAAGCATGTATTCTCTAGTTTACAACATCCCACACCACTTCCTATGATATCCTAACAGTGTTTCTAAAATACATCATTAAGCTGATGTAGTGATTTTTCCTGAATTTGCTTCACTCCTCTGTGTTTTCTGCTGGCTCCTGTGGTTCTTTGAAGCTAGTGCCCAGGCTATACTCATCTCTGATTCTCAGTGCCTAGCAAAATCTATCAGTCACGATACCCGCAGTGTGTGTTGAATGAATGCATTAATGAATTCTTATTGTAGATTTTAATGTTGTCTAGATTTTTTGTTTCTTTCTTTATCAGGCTTAATACAGGATGAAAATCTGCTATGGTTAGGTCTTAGGAATTGAGTTTGGAAGATGTGGGTCAGTTATTTAAAACTAAATTTGGAAGATATTTTAAAAATTCTTTCGAGACTTATTTCTTCAGTTTTAAAATGAGAGTGTCAGAATTTACACTACATAGTAGTTCCTCAAAATAATATCATACAAGATTTGTAGAGTGTTCTAGTTTGCTAGCTGCCGGAATGCAGTATACCAGAAACGGAATGGCTTTTAACAAGGAGAATTTAATGAGTTGCTAGTTTACAGTTCTAAGGCCGAGAAAATGTCCCAATTAAAACAAGTCTATAGAAGTGACCAATCAAAGGCATCCAGGGAAAGATACCTTGGTTCAAGAAGGCCGATGAAGTTCAGGGTTTCTCTCTCAAGTGAGAAGGCACATGGCGAACACAGTCAGGGCTTCTCTCTCGGCTGGAAGGGCA
>PVIY010015664.1:0-53353 GCA_004026745.1 Myrmecophaga tridactyla | reverse complement strand
TGTGTGTGTGTGTGTGTGAAAGGTGGGGACTCACTGAGGATACAGCTGGGAGGAGGGAGCTGGGACAATCTTATGGCATTAGTTCCCCTCTGTGACCCCTTTTCTCACTAACCTCTGACCTGGGACGGGCTTTGCCTGAGCAGGGCAGGGTACTGTGCTTCCACCTTATGCAGGAGATGTGATGTGGAGGTTGATGAGGGGAAGAGCCTATATTCTAATCCTCTAAGAAAAGGTCTGCATTTGAAAAGTCAGGTGGACAGGGCACCTTAACCGTCATCAAATAGCCCAAAAGCTGGATTGGACTTGATCTCTGTGGCTCCAGGACTCAACGGTAACAGTTGAATTTAAGGAAGAGATTTTTTTTAAACAGTTGTCTTAGTGGAACAGTGGGTTGTCTTTCAAATGATGGGCTCTCGTCTCTAGAGCTTGCACAAAGGCTCACATAAAGAAGGTGTTTGTGCTGGACGGTGGGTGAGCAAGCGTCCCTTACATCCTCCCCAGACTCCAAGGCCCCATCACCCAGATCAGGCCCTTCAGCTACGCACTGGGCAGGAGCCAGGACTGATGGTGCAGGGTGATGCCAGCCCCACGCCCTGTATTGATTGAAGAAAGAACTCCTGGAGGGGAGGGTGGGCCCTAAGATTTACCTTCTTCTTTAGCATCCCTCCACTGGGGCATACTGCTCCCCTTCGACACCGGCCCATTTGTGATTCTTGTCCTGGATGTGGCAGAGATTGTGCCCACCCCACCAAACTCCCATCCCCGAACCTCCCAGGACTCCACTCAGTAAGGCAATAGACAGGATTACAGCTGACACGTGAGGAGCAGGGCTGTGGTTACCGGGCACCTTTCACCAGAACTAGGATGTCTCTCGGAGCCCCAGAATGTCAGTTCAGAACCCCCACAGGTGAAGATTTATTATGCTGAGTCACTTTCCTCCCTTGGCTTCTCCTGCAAACCCTTGGCTGCCCATCTGAGTCTCACGCTGATAACAATATTCAACCACTGAAAGTGGGACGTTCCTTCCCTGCAAAAGCAGGTGAAGAGGGCAGGGGTGGCATATCCTATTCAGCCACCTCCAGGCTCTTGGGTTACAGGGTTTTGAGTATGCAGATGCCACAGGGCTGAGCCTCCCACTGCAGGTCTGTGCAAGAGCCCGAGTAGCCCGGAACGCTGGGGAGCTGGCTGCTTTTAAGGCCCACGCGGCTGATCTCATCACGCACGTCATTTGAGCGCCTTCCCTGACGACCAGCAGCTGTGCACAACCGGCCCCATCCAGGAGCTATGCGGGGCAGTCCCGGCCCTGACCACAGAACACACCGGCTCTGGCTGGGCTTACGGAGGCCCGTGAGAACCTACAAACAAGTGGGGTTTACCTGCTCAGATTCCAGGAAGTGAGAGTTAGTAAATAAACCCTCTGGCTTCCTTGCCTGCGGTCAGCCTGCTGGTGTTGGGTCTTTTCTCCTAAGCGACCTAGTCTTGCCCTCCTCTAACACTTCCAGGGGCTTCTCACCTTGTCCACATCACACCCAGGCCCAATTTGAGCCTCTCAACCACCCTGAGTGGTGGGCACAGCAGGAACTCTCACCCCCAATTAACTAATGGGGAAACTGAGGCCCAGAAAGGGCCAGAATGCAGATCCCTAATTCTGCATCACAAAATTTCCTTTCCAGACCTGAATGGCCACATGTTGCTTAATGTTAGCTGAGGGTGGAGGGAAGAATGAGGGGGATCACCCACTAAAAACAAACCCCGGGGCCTGGGGCAAGCCCTCCCCAGAATGGCTGCTACCCAGACCACACGGCTGCCAGAACTGCCAGGCCCTGTTCCAGAGCCTGGATGTCTCACCTCCCTTCCTGGGCCGACAGGCCTAGCTCCATTCTTAACCCTGTCTCCTCCCAGCCCCACCTGCTGTCTTACCCCATGATCACTCCCACAGCTGATCCTCGGTCTCTGCTGGCCCTTCTACCTGGTGACAGATGAATTAGCAGCCATAACAGTGTGAAGGCTGAAGCTGAGTGGACAAAGCTCCTTCCATCCCTCTCTCTAAACCCAGTCTGGAGGCTCCTCTAGCCTGATCTGCCAGACCTACCTCACCAGCCGTCTCAAGTTTAAAAAGTTCTCACCTGGCCTCCACTGACCATGTTCTCTGACTGCAGATCTTTCCCCCAGAGTGAGGCTTTGAGATCACTGGGAATTCCCTATTACATAATTTGGGGGAACTGAGGCATAGCAAGACGGTGGTAGAGAAAAGACACATAACACAGGTCTCCTCACTGCTGGACAGCCATACTTCCCTGCAGCACTGAGCAAAAATCCGTGTGTGTGTGCACACGCGCATGTGTGTGTGTTCATAAAAAAAGCTTTGGGGTTGAATTTGAGTTGGAGGACCTCAGGCAGTCATGGATACCCTAGATAGGCAAAGACCCAACCCAAATCCTTTAGGCATTGAGTTGAATTAGTAAGTAAATGGGCTGGGGGCCTTGAAGAGCTCCAAGGAGCAGGATCCCTTCAAGGACACATGGAAACTTCTGTTCAGCCTTGAGCTGGAATATGAGATGTTCCAGAGGCTGGAGCACAGACAGGGCAGGCACAGCCTGGATTCTGCATGTCCTGGGCCCCTGGCTGCAGCCCCTTTCCACTGCTCTCGCACTGCAGGGACGAGCATGTTGGGCTTGTAGGAATAGTCTTGGGTTTGTTCCAGTTTATAAACGAGGGCTAATCGCTCTCAGCATCAGCCACCTGCCTGGGGCACCACGGCTGGTGATGAAGGACAAACATGATAGTTGACACATGCTTATACTAAAGAATTATTCATTGCTTATTTGAAATTCTAATTTAACTGGGTAGCCGGTCTTTTTATTTGCTAAATCTGGCAACCCGGACCTCCCACCCACTGAAAACTTCACAGTAGGAAGAAGTTAGCCTTGTAGATACCCTCCAAAGCCTGGAAGCCTGGCGGGGCGAGGCTGAACGTGGGGTTCTCCTAGGAGGAGGGTAGCTTGAGACCAGCTTCAGCAGCCTGCTTTCCCAGTATGGTTTGAAGGAAACTGATTCCCAAAACCTTCCTCACTGAGAAAAGGCAGCTCTGAGCACAGCCGGAGGCTGCAATAATAGGGACCGAGGCCAGCGCATGCCTGGCTGACCCTCTTTCTTCAGCAGTTGTGAGAAGGCAGGGCCTCTTCTTGGCCTCCTCACCTGTGATGGGCTGAATTGTATCCCTCAAAAAGATACACTGACGTCCTAACCCTCCTTACTGGTAAATAGGGTTGTTGCAGATGGAATTAGTTAAGATGACCTCATGCTGGAGTAGGGCAGCTCCTTAACCCATTCTGACTGGTGTCCTTGGAAGAAGAGGGGAAAAGACACACATGGACAGGAGAGGAGAAGGCCTTGTGAAGACATCGGCAGAGACTGGAGCAATGCATCTGCAGGCCAAGGAATGCCAAAGGTGGGCAGCAAACACCAAAAGCTAAAAGGAACAAGGAAGGAGTCTTCCCTCTAGATTTCAGAGGGAGCATGGCCATACAGTAACTCAGTTTCAGATTTCTGCCCTCTACAACTGTGAGACACTCAATTTCTACTTTTTTAAGCCACCCAATTTGTGGCATTTTGTTTTGGCAGCCCTGGGTAACTAAGGCACCCCTCACCCAGGGCTGGACACCCTGCAGGCGTTCTGTTCTCCAGGAGCTATCGTGTCCCATAACTGCCTCCTTCTTCCTGGAGGCCAGCACAGAAGAGCCTTCTCTGCCCTGACTGGTTAAAGAGGGAGGCACTGGCCGGTAGGAGCCCCGAGGAGGAGAGCGGAGAGAGCTCCGTTCTGGAGACCGGGGCAGCTGGGGTGCCCTGGCCCCGTGGACCCTGGGACCTGACGCTAGTGGCATCTGGGCTGGGGCCCGGCGGGCAGCAGGTGGCGCCCCAGGCCTGCCCTCCCGGGACTTGGGAGCCCATGAGGGAAGTTGAGGGAGGGCAGAGACTTCCCTCTGCCCGCCAGCTAGGCCCGGCGCCCCGGAGCCCCTCGCTGGCGGCACGGTCGCTGTGTGTAATCACACGCTGGTGCGTGATCACCGGAACCTGCGCGTCTCCCCGCGGCGCGCGCTGGCCGCCCCCGTCCCCGGCGCCCAGCAGGGGGCGCTCGCCGCGGGCCGAGTCCACGACGGCGGCGTGACGGCGCCTCCCGCCGGTGCCCGGCCATTGGCTGCTGCGTCCGGGCCCCAGAGGACCGGCCAACCGGGCGGGGCTGCGGGCGCCCCGGCCCTTCGCGGCCCCACGCTCGTCCTGCCCTCGCGGGGCTCTCTGGGCGCAGGGACCGCAGAGGCCCCGGAGCCCCCGTCGCAGGTGGGGCCGTTGCCCTAGCGCAGCCATGCAGACATGAGCCGGGCCGAGCTGCCCGACTTCCCCTGCCTGTCCCTATGGGGATGGGGGGCTCCTGTCTCCCCACAAGCCTGGGTCAATCCAAGGCCACCCAAGGAGAATCTGGGGACCTCTCGGGCTGTCCTGCCCAAGGCGGTAGCCACCAGCTATATGTGGCCATTGAGCACGTGAAATAGGGCCAGTCAGGTATGTGTGAGAATCACACTGGATCCCGTAGGCTTAGCGGGGAAGAAATTGTGAAATATCTCTAATAACTTTTATATTGATTACATGATGAAATGATATCTTAGAAATACCGAGTTAAAGAAAATAAATTATTAAAATTAATTTCAACTGTTTCTTTTTCCTTTTTTTTTTTTCTGTGGCTACTAGAAAACGAAAAATGACGTATATGGCTTGCAGTACATTTCTCTTGAATAGCACTGCCTTGACCCCTCCTGCCTTGCCTTTAACAGCTGGGCAGGTTTGCAGGTGTGGATCTTGGGGAGAAGGCTCTGCATCGCCCTCTGGACCACCTGTGGCCCAGCGGACCCACCGTGGGCCTTGCTGGCAGCACGAGGAAGGAGTGCCTAGCCCAGGGAATCCCACCCAGAGAGTTGACAGCTCCGCACCCTCGGGCGCCCGCACCCGGCACCCCCCGGCGCCCGCACCCAGCAGCTCATGCCTCCCACTTGCAGCTGAACCGCTGGCAACCTGGGGTTGACACACCGAAAGAACATCCACATCCTCCAGTCATTTAAGGTCCCCTGGGTCCCTGAACAGGGGACTGGGCACAAACACGCTCCGCCCCAGGTTTATTTCCAGCACCTGCATTGTGGATGCGAGGGACCTTGGATCCGGAAGGGCTATTGGCCGCCTACCACTCACTGCACTGGGGAGGAAATGCAGCCATTCCCCACAGCTAACCACCAGCTCAGTGGTCCCAGAAGCTAGGTTCCTTGAGTTTAAATTCCATCTCCTTTCCACATTGTCTTCCTTTGGGCTCTAAGAGGTGGCTCAAGGTCCCTGCATGATATAACTTGGTCCATCTTTGTATCTGGAATGCTCTACATCACTTCCTCCCATCCAACCCCCCCACCTCCAGCCCATTCAATGCAATGGAGCCTCACACCAGCCAACACAGAAAACATTGATTTATTAACTGCGTTTGCCAACACACGAGGAGTGCAAAGGGCTCCTTGGGACACAGGCCCTAGTGGGGGCTGGGGTCTGGAACCCCCCATGAGTGAGCAGGACAGGATGGGGTTGGGAGCTATGCAGCAGCGGCAACACAGAATCATGCAGGGCACAGCGGGCACTGGCCGCTCCAAGGCGGTCATACATTCTATTGCTCGTTAAGGGTCGCCAACATGGACAATGTACAAAAAGGAGAAATAGGTCTTTGCGTTAATGAAAAATACATTTTTTCTCTACAAAGGAATCTTTTCTAATACAAGAAAATAAATATTGCAACATAAGCCAAAAATAATTTAAAATTGCTCTTTTCAATATATTTTCAATATTTCTCTTGTATATTAACAAATGGCACATCACTTTCTTTGAAACAAAGACAGAAGGCATCTCCTTCTGTGACATTCATATCATCCCCCCCCGTAACCGACGTGGAGCACGTGCTGTGTGCATCTGAGGGAGAAGGTGGCAGGAAGTGCCTTAAAGAACAACCAAAGGCCCCAGCTCCAGCCCTGGCTCTTTGTCCACTGTGGCCAGCTGGGCTGGGGGCATGGAAGAGTGGCTTCCCCAAGGGCCTTTTTACAAGGATCCGGATGATTCTGTAGAGCCGTGTTCGGGCACGGGCAGAGGTTGGCCACCTTGGGCAGTGAGCCAGGAAATGCCAAGTCCAGCTGCTGCCCAAGTGTCTGTCAGAATCGGGCAGTTGATTCTCTAGGAATCACCCCAGCAAGTCCCAGTGTGCCCACCCCCCACCCCCAACAAGTGACCCCCCACATCAGAAAACGTGGGCGGCTTCTCCAGGGATACAGAGGCCCTTACGTTGGAGATGCTGGCACACTGTCACAAATCGGAGTTTAGTTAATAAAATAAACCCTTTTACCTTTCTTATTTCAAAATACCTTTACGATACATAAAAATACTTTCCTGGCACATTATCCTTTCTCACCGTGACCGTGATTAGAAGAGAGGGGGGGAGGTGGGAGGGTCCAGAGGGGGCTTCATGGGATGGCTGGTAGCCAGGACGAGTTACAGAGCAGCTCCTCCCTGAGGACACTGAGTGTGGGCAGATGTGGCCAAAGCCCTCCGCCTGCTCCCCCTGCTTCCCACCTAGGCCTCAGGGGCAGCAAAAGGGGACAGGTATGGCCACCCTTGTCCTTGTCTCCTGCAGCCTGGTGGACATGCTGGAGGGGGTCAGTGGCCTGGAGATCAGCTCTAGGGCCTGGCCTGGGAGGGAAGGTGTCCACCGGTCGCCCTAACAGACCACGCGGCTCTGCGAAGGACACAGAGGGGGCCCAGGCCCCAAGGACAGTCCAGCCTTGGACAATAGCAAAGAAAGACCGAATCCAGAGGCCGGCCCAAGTGGAGGCTCTGCAAAGGACGCCGGCCACGCCGCCTGGCTCCCCAGCCCGGGCCCTAGCTGTGAAGCTGGGCCAGGCCCCAGCAAGGCCAGCCCCTGGGCCTGCTCTCCCTCTTTCCCCACCCCCAGCAAGCTCACGCCCTGGCCCAGGATGGAGAGAAGGGGCAAGAGAGCATGCCCCCAGCCCTGGCAGGATTTGGTTGTTCTTTAAGCTCATCATCCCTTTGCTTCCTGCAGGGTCAGACCGGGCAATCCAGCAGAGACATAGTGTGACCCGAGGTGACCAGAAGCAGGGGAGGAAGGAGGCTTGTTCAGAGACAGTAAACAGAGACGGGCTGGGACGCCGATGCTGATGCCACACAGGCCACTACCACCCCGACAGGCGGGCAGGCAGGCAGGCTAAGCCCTAGGCGGCTGCGCCCGCCCTCCGCACCCCAGAGCCCCTGAAGCCCACTCCCTCCGAGTCCACTGACCGGACAAAGTCGCTCGAGCCTCTGAACTTATCATCTTTGTTTCCTATTTTACTAAAAATCACATGAAACTGAGTGTCAATAACAACGCCACTGTCGTACCTTGATCATTTAGGAGCCGGGGTGGGTGGTCAGGCCGTCTCCCAGCCCTTTTATTTGCACTTTTTGTATCTGCGTGGGGGGAGCCACGTGTTAGACTTTTTCTGGGCTGGTTTCACTGGCAGCATCCCCCGCTCCCCGCATGGCCGGGTTTAGGGGCGCTCCCAGTGGGCCCAGCCCAGGGTCTGAAATCCACAGCAGGACGCAGCTGGGCAGCAGGAAGCCGGCCTCTCTGGAGAGCTGGGCTCCGGCTCTTCAGGCGTCCAGGATGAACAGGTTTCTATACTTTGTTGCTAAAGAACTCCATTAAGGGGGGAAAAAAAAAAGTCCAAAAGACAAGTTGTCGGGTCCAGGCTGTGCTGTTTTGTTGGTCAAAATATTCTTTGGCATCCACAGAATGATTCGACTGATTTTCACTGGACTTTTGCAAGGTTCTTGTTAGAGAAGTTCTGGCTTTACCAGTGGCAGAAGTGACCCAGGAGTAATTCATAAAAGAAAAAAACAATGTTTTCACTGAAATTCCTTTTTTGTTTGTTCCCTGAGCTATCACCCTGGGGCCACTCCACTGAAACTCTTCAGAGCAAGTACCTGGGACAGGGAAGGTGGGGGCGGGGGGACGGGAAGGGGGTAGGGCATGGCTGGGAATGGGGGAGGGGGTGTCAGGGCTCCAAGGGATAGGAAACGTGGGAAGGTTCAAGCAAGACTTAAAACAGCCCCAGCAGGCCAACGCAGCCCGCCCTGGGCCCCCGGACCCCACTGCTTGTTGGAAGCAGTTTTCAAAAGGAAACCAAGGAAGCAGCTCATCTCTTAGCAGGACTAGGAAACTTGAAAAGGCAAACTGTCTGGTCTGGTCAGCTCTCTCTGGGAGCGACCCAACTTCAGCCAAGACGAGCCCGGCAGGAAGAAAGGAAGTTGGAGCCGCAGAGTGATTCTCTGGGGCACTGGCCCTCCCTCGCAGCGCCCCAGCGCATGGGCGGCTGGCTGTTTGGGAGTCCCCTGAGTAAATGGCACAGCCCAGGAAGGATTCTGGGGAGCCCTTCCCAGAGGCGCTGGGCCGGGCACAGGCAGGGGCAGGGCGGCAAGAGAGGGGGAAGGTGGCGGGCAGGCGGGCAGGCCTCACCTCGGGGGCTGATCGGGAACAGCTCTTGGTTCCCCCGGCACCAGCCTCTGCGCCCCCTCAGTGCTTTCTCATTTAAGCTCGTTTGTGCTTGTGACAGTGAGTAGACTCTGGCTGGGTATCACTTATACTTCCTCGGGGATCAGTGGAGTGCAGCAGGACCCCCCAAAACAGACCCCGGTGGGATTAGGGGACCAGGTGGGACAGGCCCGGGGCTGGCCCATCTGCCATGAAATAATGCCCAAACGATAGTTTGTGTCCCAGCGGCAGCGGACTGGAGTCCTGGGCCCCTCCTTGCTGTGCCTGTACCTGGCCAGGAGCCCCCCAGTGGCACGGGGATGGGCCGGGAGCCGCCACATTGAGGGTGGGGTACAGGACCTGGCACGGTCCTCGAGGCCAGAGCCATGGAAAGAATCCTAACGTCCTACACCAGCACAGAGGAAAGACAACAGTGTGGAATTTGAAACTCTCTCTATATTAAAAATAAAACCATAACAGAGTGGCAGCCTCACGGGTCTGGGACACTCAGCAGAGATCAGAAATGGCAGTTGTGACTGGGCTGAGGCCTTGTCGGGGGACCAGGGCAGAGCCCAGGACAGAGGGCGGGCGGGGTGAGTTAGGAGGCCAGGACCCCCATGCGAACCACCTCCTCAGCCCCTGCCTCCCGGGAACCCCGCTGCACCCCGCTGGCCTCGGCCTCTATGTCTGAGTCGCTCATCTCCCCATCAGAGAAGTAGCCGTCAGTCTCAGTGTCAAAGTGCAAGCTGACCTTTGGCCTCTCGGCCACAGCAGAAGGCGGTCCCGGCACGGCGTCTGGCCTGGCACCCGGTGACCTCCGGCTTCCCTTGCTCTCGCGGGGTGGCCGGAGCCGGCCCAAGGGCTTGGGGCTCGCCGTGGGGCCAGGCACTTGGACATGCGAGTCGGCGGCCATTGGGACCGTCCCGTCCAGGGCCTCGGGGGCCAGCGGGGAGGGGCTCTCGGGGGCTGCTGGGATGGGACAGTCCCCGGCTGTAGGGCTGGAGGGCAGGTGAGAAGGTGTCCGCCGGGGTGGCTTCCTGGCCGGGGGCCCTTGGGCCCCCTTGCCACTGCCCGAATCCTGGCCCAGGGGCTTCTTGGGGGCTTTGTCTGGGGTTGTCCGTGCTCCAGGCCCGTCCTGCGGGGGCAGAGGCTTCTTCTTGGCAGGCAGGCGGGTGCGGCCCCGGGCCTTCCGGGCAGGGTCACCGGGCCGCAGCGAGGGGTCCCGCATGAAGCTGAGCAGCGTCTCCTCGTCCTGCAGCAGCTCCTCGGACAGCAGCCCCGGGGCAGGGTCCTCGCGGTGTCCGTTGTTGAGCGACCACTCGCTCATGGCCATGTTCTCGGCGGCGATGTGCACGGACTGCGCCAGCCAGCTGTTGAAGACGGTGCCGTCGATGGGGAAGGAGGTGGACAGGCCTGGCCGAGGGGAGAGAGGAGGCGGTGAGAGCCCGGGGGGGGGGGGGGGGTCCCGCCCCCTCTTCCAGGAGGCCCTCTCTGACCACCCCCCGCCTCCTCCCCAGCCAGTCACCTAGTTCTCTCCACCCCTCCTGCGACAACACCAAAGAAGAGCCCCCCCCATACGCCCCTCTGCCTAAAAGGACACCCCCCCCCACCTGCCCAGGACTTGGCTACTTGCCCCATGGGGCTGAGGGCAAAATCAAAGCCTTGGGGCCCCTTATTCAAAAACAGAGTTCACGTTAATAGCAAGGCATTCAGCCAAGCCCAGCGGGCACCTCTGGGCTGGGCGGCGTGGGACCGGGATGGAGGAAGGGGTGGTAAGGGTGGTAACACTCTCGGGCCACCAGGGGGCTACAGATTGTTCCGAGGTGCCTCCTTCGGACGTTCCCGAACGAGGACCGCGTGGAGATGTCAGGTGTGGCAGGGCCCCCTTGTGTGTCGGGGCCAGCA
Source organism: Myrmecophaga tridactyla (assembly GCA_004026745.1). Lineage (NCBI taxonomy): Eukaryota > Metazoa > Chordata > Mammalia > Pilosa > Myrmecophagidae > Myrmecophaga > Myrmecophaga tridactyla. Next base: position 42,843 of record PVIY010015664.1, on the reverse strand, counting down.
GGTGGCACTGAGCCTCCCCGCAGACCCTCAAGTTGTTCCCTTCCTGGGACCGAGGGACACATGCAGCCTGGGCATCTCCGTGAAGAAGAGCTGTGGGGAAGAAACTCCACCCCGACTCCTGAGAGCTGCTCTCAAGGAAGCACAGGACATCCTGCACAGACGGACTCTGGCCAGAGCCCAAAACAGAGGGAACGTGTGACAGTGGAGGTGTCAGGAAGCCCACCAGCACGGAGGGGAGGGCGCGTGAGGGGCCTCAGCTCCCCACCATGCGGAGGCCTGGAGTATGGAGGTTTCTGGGAGATGCTCGCCTTCCAGTGTGCGGCGGGGTTCCTGGAGGGGCCCAGAAGGCCAGGGGCCCCCCAGAACCTGTGGGACAATTCTGGCATCCAGGACAACCGGCCAGGGGACTAAGTGGGCACTTCCCGAGCTGGCTGGGTGCAGCCTCCAGGTCTCCAGAGGAAGAATTCCTCGGGATGGGTGGGCCTGGCGACCCTGGATTCCTATGGATGGAAAGTTCAATCCTGGCCTGTCCGCCAGGCCACTCACTCACCCAGCTGCCCCAGGACGGACTCGTGCCCCGCCTTCACTTTCTCTTTCTTCTCGGGGCTGCCCTTCGGTCCCTCACGGCCTTTCCTTTTCGAGTCACTCTTCTTGCCCTTGGCTCTCCTCCCGGACCGCTCTGTCAGGGACAGCAAGAGACGGAGGGGGGCGGTCAGCCTGGTGGCCCTGCAGCACCCAGGCCTCAGCCTCCCCATGACCTCGCCCTGCCCCGGTGCCCAGGGCCAGAGACAGGGGTGCAGGAGGACAGGGCTCCAGCGAGTCAGGGGCCAGCGGGGAGGGAGTGGTAACTGCTCCTTGCTGTCCTTGAGGGTCAAGCTGCGAGGAGGCCTGTGCAGGCCCTGGGGCAGTATGACCTTCGTGACTCCTTATAAGGGAGGCCCACTGGAAGAGACCTGGCCAGGGCAGGGCCTTGAATGGCAGGTTCAGGAGCCAGCCACGGAAGTGAGAACACCATCTGCGGGTCCTGACGCGGTGGCCTCCCTCCTCTATGCAGGGGCCCCGCCGCGGTCTCCTGTCTGCTTTTGAGGTCAGGGAGGAAGTAGACGGGCGATTCGGGGTGCACCCCTGGCCTTTGTACCCTACCCCTTCAGCCCATGCCCACACAGGTCGAGGGAGTCATAGAGAACGCAGGGGTGGGGCTGGGGCTGGGGGTGTCACGTGGAGGGCGAAGCCCCACACTCCAACTCAGGCCTCTGTGCCCAGCTGCCATGACTCTTCCCAGCTTCTCAGCCAGAGGTCAGAAGGCTTCCCAGACACGGATTTAAAAGGTAGAGGAGCATGCCCCCAGCTCAGGGAGTCTTCCGGCTCAGCTGTTAATCTTCCATGCAACCGCAGACTGCGTACTTCCTTTTGCTGCCCTCTGTCTCCTTATCTGCACCATGGGTAGATGTCTAGCCCCTCTACGGGAGGCTTCCTGCCTCCTCACTGCCCTCAGTATAGTCTGAGCCCCTTTCCAGGTTACAAGACCCTGCACCTCTGGCCCTGGCACCCACCAGCCTCAGGCCATGCCCACCTCCTTCCAATTTCTCTTAACAAAACATGCTCTGGCCTCTGGATCTCCAAATAGGCTGCTTCCTTGCCCTGTCCTTCACCTGGCTCAGCTCACAATCCACATTATCAGCTATGCTGGGGGGCCTCATCTAGTGCCCAGGACAGCCAGGTCTCTGCAACATGCTCAGCGCCCAGGGCCTGCCCAAGAGATCAACCACTGCCACAGTGTGGACATCAGCTTCGGGCAGGGGCAAGCCAGTCTCCTCCACATGCTCTGCACTGAACAAAGGGCTGCCTGTTGCTGCCACTCAGGTCGAAGAACCGCAAATATCCCCAGACCCAAATGTGTCCCTACAGGCTCCTGACCATGTTTCTGGAACCCTGTACCCTACGGCACTGCTCAAGCCTTTCTACTGTCTTGCTTCTTCCATAGTGAGTGCCTTGTAGGGGGCCCTTTTGGGGGCCAGGATATCTTTCCACTTGCTGCTGGCTGTGTGGCCACAGCAGAGGTGCTAGCAGGCCTTGAGACATTACTCCAGCGTCATCGCCTCCGTGAAGCCAGCCTGACGCCTCTGTGTCTGCATGGGCATCAACTGCAACCCGACGGACACCACACTTCAAGGTATTCACTTTCCTTTATCCCTCCTGATGGTGAGCTCCATGAAGGAAGAAACCTGGCCATTCGGGTTTGCAGTGCCTTGCAGCATTCAGCACAGGGCCTGGCACCTTGTCAGAGAATGATGAGCAGAGAGGGAGCCTGGAAGCCAAGACAGTCCTGGAGTGCACAGTGACCTGCCCTGACCCAGCACATGTACTCAGCAGTGCCAGCTTCTTAGGTCAGAGGGGCTGGTGAACCCCAAGGAGGATCAAGGCAGCTCAGCTCTTGGGCAGGGTGATGGCAGCACCAGGTCCTCCATCACTGCTCCGAAGGCAGCCCAGTACTTTCCTCCCTCTCCATTCCAGAGCAAGCCTGAGCTGGCACGGTAGCCCCTGGCTCAAAATCTCTCTCCATCCAGCTATTTCTGCCGCACATAATCCAACAGCACACCACTCATTTGGTTAAGCCGTTGCCCTTCTTAACGCATGAGCACTGCAGGAAGGGCCCTGTGTCTGGCAATATCCACAGAGAACAGAGAAGGGCAAAGTCAGAGCATGTTTGGCCTTCAATTTCCAGGTCTGCTAAATGCATGTGATGGCAAGAGAAGAAAACAGAACAAACTGTTGATGCAGGGCCTGAATTAAAAGACAGGTGGGGTCAGAGAGAGAAAGAGCACACGGGTCCTGTTCCAAATCTGGTGCAATAGGCCAATTCTTCAGAATCAACACCCAGGCAGACAGGTGTGGCATGGGGGGAAAGTTCTCCAGCTTTGGCCCTTCCTTCCTGAGTACCAGCACAGAGCCACTAGGACTCTCAGTCTGCACCTGTCCACAGGACACGTGGCCCTGGACCCCTGCAGGCTGGCGCTCATGACCTGGTTCTCCCTGAAGGCAGGACTGATGCCCACCTCCCATTCCCTGGCCCCTTGCCTACCAACACACAACTTGGACCGTGGGAGGTCCCCACTTTGGCCTACTCACTGGGAGGTGGAGGGCAGGGGTGGGGCTGGCAGTCCCTGGTCCATACACACATGCCACCAGGCCCCGAAGACGCACCCTCCTTGGGACCCAGCCCTGAGAGTGCACGCGGAGGGGTGGCCGGGGAGGCGCCTACCTCGACATAGGTCCTGTTCAATAAGTCTCATCTGCAGGTGGAATATCTGCTCCTGGAGTTTGCAGATGGCGTGTTTTGTTCTCTCGCGCCTTGTCACCATGTAGCACAGATTTCTAACCTGAGAAAACACAAGAGAGATTTTCCACCTTACTCACAGGCAGCTACCACTGACCACCCAGATCTGGGGGACCCTCACCAATGGTCCAGTGGTGACGGCAGGGTCTGGGGCAGAGGCTCCAGCTGCCACCACTGTCTACCCTGCCTGGGCCATCTGGGCATCAGCTCCCGGACCCAGGGTGCACCTCACACTGTGCTGCAGTTCTCAGATCCCAAGCACGGGGCCAGGCATGGCCTTGGCCCTGCAGCCTTTAGCTGAACCAGAGCGGGCAGGGGAGGGCACCTGGTTAGCTCAAACTGGCGTATCCTTCGTCCTCAGTCTCTCCTGGCGAGTCGGTCACACGGTCTCCCAGCATCCACCACCAAGGCTTCTCTCTGCCTCCTGCCCAAGGCCTCCTTATCCCATCAAGGGAGCTCTTCAGCCACAAGTCCCAGGGCAAAAGCCCGCAGCTAACCGCAGCCACACAGGGCCACGGGACACAGAGTCAGAGAGCCTCCCGGCAGAGCAGCCCCCGGCCCACCCGTGCCAGCCTGGCTGGGCCACGTCCACCTGCTGCACTGAGACCTCATCCGTGCCCAGGCTGCTCTGGCCCCAGCTCCCGCGTGCACATGGTCGCATCCACTCAGCCACACAGCGCCGCTCAGGGGGAGGGCAGGGGCCTTCTGGCCCCCTCGGGCCAGTGGGCGAGAGCCCTTTAGGTCCTCGGAGACCAGCCTGCTCAGCCCATGGGACAGCGGCCCTCCCGGCAGCTGGTCTGGAAGCACTAAAGGGTGGGCTGTGTTGACGCCTGCCCACCTGGCACCTTTTCTCAGGGTGACACACTTCCGGGGCAAGATCAGGTCCCCTCCCTCGAGACACCTCTTGGGTCTGGGGTCATCTTCAGCTCAGGACAGAGCCTCCAACAGCAGGGGCAGCTGGCTTGATTCCTGCGTCCCACCAGGGTCTCTCCAGCTGAGGCTAGTGCCACTGTCTCCAGCGGGGCTCTGCCTTCACTACTGAGTTCAGTCTTCATGTCTGTAAGCTGCTGGGGATGCTTCTGGAGTCCCCGCACCTAGCGTGACCACCACTTCCCCTGGCCTGGGCGCCTTCCTCTCCTTCCTGAGTCAGCCAATGTGGGAGATGCCAAGACACGTGGTCCAGTCCCAGGTCTCTGCAGGGGGCCTCTACATGGGCGCATGGCAGCCCACACTGGTGTGCTACCCCCACCCAGAACCGGGAAGATCAGGCCACGTCTCCACCGCTAAGCAGCAGCTGTCTTCACCCCTGTGACCAGCACCTCCCTAAGGGGCAGCCCTGGGCGTCAGTCCCCCAGCCCCAATCTGTGCCCCCTTGCCTTGTCCCGCCTCCTCAGGACCTCCTTCCAGGCATCCCCACCCGCCTTCGGCCTCCCCAGATACCCCTAAGCAGAGGCTGGCGCTGGGCTGGGTCCTCAGCTCAGCAGGGAACAGTGTTGCCGGGGCCCCTGTCAAGGCTCACTGCCCAGGAGGGTCGACGGACCAGGTACCTCTGACCCAGAGACAGGGGAGGTGAGGAAGGTTTCCTGGAGAAAGGGGTGGTTAGGCCAAGCAGAAGCTGACCATCTCACAGAGTAGGGGCAGGCAGGGGAGAGCCGAGGAGGACCCACACCTCGTGTGGCTGGAGTGTCGAGTGGGCAGCAGCGAGGGGCATGACGGACCCGCACCTACGCAGGCCCCTCAGTTCCTCACAGACGTGACCGCACCCCGTCGCGCCCCCTGCTTCTCAGCTGAGTCCCTACCGTCTCTCAGAGCTGGACAACTGGCCATTCTGACCGACCCCACTCCACCATCTTCCTAAAATGTACATCAGACCCCATCTACTCCTCCCTTAAAACCTCCAATGGTGTCCTTCCTGTCACACTTAGGAAAGACCCAGCCACAGCCCAAGGTCTTGCCCAATCTGACTTCCCTCCCTCACCTCACAGCCCCTGCCCCCAGCCTGCCATGACCTGCCATACTGCCCTCCTAGCACTTCCTTTCTGCTCTGGAATGCTCTTCACACGTCCTCCCGAGGCTCAACCCTGTTCTTCAGGTCTCGGCCCAAACGCCACCTGCAGAAAGCTTTCCCCATGGCTGCACCTAGGACCCTAACCACCCTCAGCCTGCTTCCTCCCTGGCAGCCACGCAGACGAGGTGAGTGGGGGCACAAAGAGATATGGGTTCCCGGCTAATTCGGAGGCCGAAAAACAAGCCAGTCAACATCCAGCTTTGTAAAAATTCCTAAAGTGTACCCATCCTGGAGTACAGTCCACATTCCAAACTAACCTCTAAAGAGGAAGAGCCAGAGGGGGTGAGGCTCAGAGCCGCGGATTCCTCCATCAGTGACAAGAGTCATACTTGTTTGCTTTCTATTAAAACAGATGTTTTTTTTTTTTCTTCCATCTGAAACCCAAGGCATGACCAAAGGAAGTCCTGGCATCAAGATCACTGGGGTGCAGGTTAAAAACACAGATTCCCAGGCTTGGGGGGCACCAAGCTCGGTGGGTGGGCCCTCAAATATATATTTTCTACACTACTGTGGCATCTAAGAATGAGTGCCCCTCCACCAGGAGATTCCAAAGTGAGGAGCACAGAGTAGGAATGAAGACAATTTACCGTGGAAGGAAGCAAATATTAGAACTTGTACTACTGAGGTTTATTTCCCTTTCTGATCCTATATAGAAACTCTGATCACACGTTTTTTACAATACACAGTGGTAGATAGGAATGAGTCATTAAATATTAACATATACTGGAAATAAATGCTCTTTTTTTTTTTTAATGATCAGGTATACTAAACAATAAGGACTGTTTGGAGATTCCTGCTACAGAAGACAGCAGTATTTCCTTTCGTGAGAATCCCAATGATGCCAAATATTCTTTGGTTGTGTACTAAGTACACACCGGACACAACGTGAGCCCCTGTTCCCGCTGCACCTTGGAATCAACAATTACTTTTCTAATGTCCCCTAAGACTTCAAGTAACGTATCTTGTATTTTACTCAACTTTGCAGAATTCCTTTACAATGACGGTGTTTGGGGATACCACCACAGAGGCTCACCCAGGCTGACAGCTCCTTACAATGTCATTACTGTTTTCCTTTTTGTTTTTAATTCCCTGATTATCAAGATAAGACACTCCCATTTAAAAAAAATCAATCAGTACAAAAATAAATCAAGCAGAAAGCTCCCCAATAACTAGGGAGGGGATTGTTAATTGGTTTTACGTGTTGATGAAGCCATTGGTATCACTGAGTTTTGCAGAAAGTGCCTGGATGTGGAGCTGAGGAGCAGGGAGGAGCAGGGAGGAGCAGGGAGGACTCCCGGGTGGTGGCCTGAGCGAGAACAGCCCAGTGCTGGGGCACCCGAGGAGACGGAGAAGCAGTGGGTGGCCGGGGCTGGGCCTGCTGAGGCTTGAGCAGGAGATGCCTGGCGGGCTTCTGAGGGCCCTGCAGAGGGGAGCGTGGGAGGGCGGGGGGGCTGCAAGTGGCCTCCCGGAGGGAGCACACGCGTGGTGGCAGACCCCGTCCTCCAGCCTCAGCTGCCACGTTGGCTCATCACCAGGACCAAGGAGCAGCCAGGGCTGGGGGACAGCTTCCTGCTCACGGAGATGGAGTCTGTCCTGGTGGGCTCCACGGCTCCCTCTGCACAGGGTCAAGGGCACGTGCAGTGGGCTAATGCCGGGTGGGGCGGGAGTGAAGAAACGGGAGGGTGGGGAAAGGCGCTGTGCCTGGAGAGGCAGGCGAGCAGGGAGAACAGGGGCTGGGGTGCAGAAAAGTGAAATGTGGCCTGTCTGGGTTGATGCCCTTGGAGAGGCGGCTCCAGGTGGTGACCAGGTTTGCTGGGGCGGGGGCACTAATGGGATGGAGAAGTCCTAGGGGTGGGAGGCAGGGGGGCTGCGGAGCCTGAGGTCTGGAGGCTGAGGCGGCCTGGACAAGGTAAGCTTTGGGAGGGGACCTCCACCCGGGCATAGAGGACAGAGCCAATGGGCTGTGGCCAGGTTCCAAGGGGGCAGGTGACAAGTTGGGGGCGGGAGGGCAGGACCCACCTCCTAGCTGGGCCTCCTCTTCTTGAGAGAGCTGCTGGAAAGGAGGCCATGGGGAGTTCTGACACGTCCACCACCCAGGGCGTGTTTGTCTCTGAGCTGTCCCCACCCTGCTGGCTCCTCCTCAGGCCAGGGGTCAGGCTGATGAATAAACTCCAGATCCAGAGCCGTGGGGGGAAGTCCCTGCGCACGGGTGCTAGGGGACCCTGGGCGAGATTGTGGGGCTGCTCCGCAGTGCTGATTCTCCCGGGTCAGCTGTGACTAACCGGGAGGCTGCAGCGGCCTGGCCTTCCCGAGCTGCCTGCCAGGGCCAAGGCCCGTGGCTAAAAGTTTAAGAAAGCAAATCTTCTGGTCTGACCGTAAAATAGGATTTTCACACTGGTAGTAGCAGCCTGGTTCCCAGCTCCTGCTTCTCACAGCAACTGTCTTGGAGGCCAAATGACCAGTCGGGGAGGCCACCCTTGCTTCCTAGGCTCTGGCATGGAGCCTATCCCTTAGGTGTTCTGTGCAGCCCCCACCCTGGGAGCACTAGGCTTGGCCTCCCCTCTTCTTCTTTTTTTTTTTTTTGCATGGGCAGGCACCAGGAATCGAACCCGGGTCTCCAGCATGGCAGGCGAGAACTCTGTGCTGACCACCATGGCCCGCCCAGCGTGGCCTCCCTGCTTCTAAGAGCCAAACAGCTTCTGGGGCCAGGTCAGCAGCAACAACCATGGCTGACCATGGGGAGCACTTATGATCAGAGCTGTCCCCTCTGCCCCCCATCTTCACTACCACCACCATCAGTTCCATCCTTATGCCCATTTAATAGACAAGGACACAGAAACTCAGACACGTGGGAACAAACTCGGAAGGCGCAGAGCTGGATGCAAACCCTACACCATGCCTTCCTGATGGACCCATGCCCAAGCTGGCCCGAGGCCCAGTCACAGGCTGGACACTCTTGGCCGCTGGCACTGGGCCATGGTTGGAGACCAGGGCTGGCCAGGCCACCAACAGTCATGGGTCTTTGCAGAAAGCCTCCCCGCAAGCCCAGGGCTCAGCTGCACCGTCCCTCAGTCACCAGCACATGGCCATGAAAGGCCCTGAGGCCGGGGACACGCGAGGGGTGAAGCCGGCGTGTGGCCATCCCTGACCGCCTTCCCCTCACCAGCCCTGCCAGGCCTGTTCACCGGTGCCTTGGGCCTGCTGATGCCCACCAGCTCCATGTCCTCCTAGATCCTGCCAAGCTGGTATGCCCCAGCCCAGCTCCAAGGCTGGTGGGGAAGCAGCATTTTGACAGGACCCGCTCCCAAGTCCTAGGAAGCTATACGAACTTCAAAGGCAACCCTGCTTCCTCTTTCCTGTGCAAGGGTGGGTTGGCTCTCTCCTGCTTTGGGGGCTCCGTCCTCCCTCGAAGGGGGTCTGTGCAGCAGCCCTGGTTGCCCTGGACCCCCAGAGCTGCTCCCAGCAGGCTTGCTGGCATCCCCTCCCCGGCCAGCCCCAGTCCTAGCCCCTAGCTCTACCTGAACCGGTGGCACTGGGGTCAGGCAGGGGTGGGGAGAGGAGAAAGGCTATGGGTTGAAGACAAGAATGCTCCCACCCAGTGAATCTTCAGACTAGAGGACAAGCCAGCATCTCTCTTCCTGACACCTCCCCCACCCCCATCAAGTCTGAATTCAAGCTCAAACCCTAGGAAATATGAGTTCCCCTAAGGATTCCTGTCACTTCATCTCTCTGAGCCGCAGCTTCTCCATCTGCTTGACAGGACTGGGAAGACGTACCCACCTCTCTTCCCAGGACAACTGTGACGACTAAGTAATAGGTGAGCCCTCCCCCTGCCTCCCCACCCAGCCAGGCAGGGGCAAGGAAGGTGGGCGGACGCAACAGGCGCCAAGCACAAACACACCAGGAGTAACTGCTGGCTGTCTGTGCTAGAGACCTGGTGGGGGGAGGCCTGCGGCGGCTGGGGAAGCAGCCGTGGTTCTCAGAAGGGCCTGTGCCCGAAGCTCCTGCCACATCAGCCAGGAGCTGGGCTATCCACGGGTGGTGGCTGGAACGGCGGTGGCCTGGCCTCCGGCCCTGGCTGGAGCCAGAGGTATTTGGTCTCTTCCCCCTGCCTCTCCCTTCTGTCCTGGAGACAGGCTGGCTGCCCAGCGGTGAGCTCCCTCCCAGGCCAATCACGGTCATCTCCCTTGACCAGACCCCAGGCCAGATGAAGGGGTGAAAGGGAGTGATTCCAGATTCAGAGCTTCCATCTCCTGTTGCCCCCCCCCAAACCCAATACACGACAACACCTACCGAACTGCCTACCCATTTTACAGATTTGCCATCTGACACACAGATGAGAAAAGCAGCTGCCTAAGGTCACACAAAGCCCCCTTGATGCTTCCACCCAGGGTTGTTTCCCACTAAGGCGGGAGAGGGTGGGTGTGAGTCTGCACCGGATGCTGCAATGTGTCTGACCCATAAGCTGTGAATATTCTAGAAGGGGTGGAGAGGCCAGAGCAGCGCCTGGGGCTCAGAGGACTGGCCCAAGGACCCTGGACATCCAGCCCCATCCTTGTGGGGGGAAGGGGTGGCTACTCTGCCAGCTGGAAGTGGCTGGTAGGTACCAAAAAAGCCAAGTTCAAGGACACACCCCAATGAAGACAGGCCCCTTCACCTTCCTTCTAGGGGGATAAGAGAAGTTAGAAGTTCAGAGGATCCCAAGCTCAAGGAGAGTCGCCCTCATTGTCCACAGTCTGCTCAGCTCGGCCTGAAACCATGGCATCTGTACCCACCCTCATCTCACAGTCCCCAAATCAACACCAAGCCACTAGCATCACTCTTCCAGCACACAGCCAGGGAGTTTCGGCCACGTCTGGACCCTGTGGTTCCTCCTTCAAGGGAGTGCTTGAAAGTTCCAACCACACCGGGACTGTCCCCTGCTAAAAACATTTCTGCCACTTCCGACTGACTCAACCCCTTGTGTTCTGGACCCCCGCGGCCCCGTCCTTCCTAGTCTGCACCGGCCGCCGCGGCTCCTCAAGCCCGCTCTCAAACCTCCGCGTGCTGCTCGGGCTGCTCCCTCTGTCCTGCACCCTAGCAGCCTGGGCACCCTGTGCGCTCTGCCCGGCCCGGCGCAGGCTTGTTTCGCCGATTTTAACAATCCTGAAGGCTCAGGCTCTCAGCACAGGCAAGGGCGGCGACTTGGTGGCTGGCAATCAGAAGTCTGGGTCCTTGTCTCAACTCTGTGGCTCCCCAACCCCATGACCCCGACACAGCCCCCACCCTTCCCCAGACCGGCAGAAGGGCTGGGACAAGAGGGGCTCGGAGACTCGACCAGCTGGATCCTCCCCGGCTGTGCCCCTGGCCCCTGGGCCAGCCCCTGAAGCTCACCTCCTGAGGCCGGGTGAGCCCAGGACAGCGAGTGAGGACGAGCAGCGGGGCCCCCGCGGCCCGTCGGGTGGCCGGGTGGGCAGCAGGGTACTCACCCTCTCCAAGTCCTGCCGCAGATGCGTGAAGAGCTTGAGGCGGCGGTAGAGCACGTCCTGCTCCTGCTGGGCCAGGTTGTCCACCTCGTCTGTCTTGGGGGTCAGCAGCGGCTGGTTGGCGTTGGCTTTCCTCTTCAGCTTCCAGTACTGGTAGATGAAGTCAACCAGCGTCTCGGCCAAGTCCAGCCGCTCGGCCACCTCGGCCGGCTCCACCAGCTCGTAGAACTCTTCTTCCAGCTGCTGCAGCCGCTGCTTGCGAAGGGTCACCTTCTCCAGGTCCTCGCCGCCCGCGCTGGGCTCCGCCGGCTCGGGCGCGGGCTCTCCCCGCAGGCCCCCGTCACTGTGCTCCTGGCAGAACGACTTGAACTTGACCTCGTCGTTGTCGGCTAATATAGTCCGCATTTCCAGGCCATGGTCAAAGGCGCACGTGACGTGGAATGCTGTGACGCAGGAGGGCATGGAGCACTGGCGGGAGAGGATGGGCGGCGTGAGGCTCAGCCCAGGGACACGCGGGAGCCCTGGTGGGGTGGGGGGAGCACGGGGGGCTTCCTGCAGGGCTCCACCACACCCCAGACTGAGGGACCCTCGATCTAAGGGGATGGGTTTCCCACGTCCTGTGGGGAATGGGGGGAGCTGTGGCAGACGGGAAGGGGGAGTCCAGGAGGGCATGGAAAGGAATTGGGGCTCAACAGCAGGGGTCCTGGGGAAATCAACTCCTCCGGAAAACACCTGCATTTTTTGGGCAAAGTGACTTCAGGATCAGAAGGCATCAAAAGAAAGGGCTGATAATAGTAAATTTGGGTATTTGGGGTGGAGGGAAGAGGAAGCGGGGGCAGGTGTGTTGTACAACTTTTCTGTAAGTTTAAGGTTATCTCAAAATAAAAGATTAAAAGAGAGGAGGGCCTGAGGACAGGGTGGGACACTGCCTCCTCTACTCCTGTGATGTCATCTAAGTTGGGGACCACTGTCCCTGCCTTTGTCCTCTGGGAGCAGGGGCTGGACATGTCCCCTCAACTCCCACTGGAGTGACCATCTATGCTGCGCTCAGAAGCCATTTTAAAGGTCTTACAAACGGGTGGAGGCACATCCAGTGTTTGCATGACAACTCTGTTTCTGGAGAGATGAGAGGGGGAAAGGATGACAACCTCTCCCCCACCCCCACCCCCGAGGGATAAGAGTGGGGTAAAGGATGACAACCCCCCATACCTATAGACCAGAAACACCACCTGGAAAGCTGTTAGAAATACATATTCTCGGGCCCCACCCCCGACCTACCGAATGGGGGGATGAGCAGGGCTTGGGGCCCAGCAATCTGCATTAATAAACACTGCTATGGACAGACTAGTGCAGCCCTGCCCTGCGTTGGGCATGACTTTTAGCTTAGCTGGAGGAAAAATTTGATTCCTACCCCTCCCAGGTCAGGCTTGACGTCAGAAGTGAGGTCAGTGTACTCGTCAAGTCCAAAGGCATTTGCTCTTGGGGAAAGCCAGAATTCCCAGTCCTGCAATGGGATGGGGAGCCTTACCTCCCCAGACCTGCCCCCCATTACTAGAGGAACTGGGGCTGAGGAATCTCCTACCCTACCCCACCAGTGAGTCTGTCTGCAACACCAGAGGGCTGAGTGGAGGGTGGCGGCAGCTGCCTATTTTCCAGGCAGCTCCAGGTGGGCCTTCTCTGCCTCTGGCTCCTACAAGGGCTGCCGGGCAGCGGGGTGGGGGGTGGGGGTGGGGGAAGTGGGCCACGTACCTGGATGCAAGTGCCTGTGCATTCCTTGCAGAGGCTGCAGGACAGGGCCCAGCGGCTGGCGGGGATGTGTGAGATCTTGGTGATGGGCTCCATCTTCTCGGGGCAGCCGATACTGACCTGGGCAGGGCGGAAGGAGCTGCGTCAGGTCCCTCACCCCGGCCCCCTCCAGGGACCTCCGAAGGGCAAGGCTGTCTGATGAAAGCAGGCAGTGCACAGACAGGGCATGTTTCCCAACTCCAAATAAGCATGGATCCAAGGCCCAAGGCCCTCCCCTCCTACATGTTCCAGGCTGACCATCTGGGTGAGGAAGTGGGTGTGTGCTCAGCAGTGGCTGAGTTTCGTATGACACGTCAATGACCTGTGGATGTGTGAGAGAGGGCACATCAGTGTGTGGGGCTGGGTACGTGTGTATGTCTGTGGCTTGTGTGGGTCTTGACGTGGAAGTGCATCTGCGTGTGTACCTGTGTGTGTGTACCTGTGTGTGTGTACCTGTGTGTGTGTACGTGTGTATACCTGTGTGTGTGTACCTGTGTGTGTGTGCGTGCACGCCTGAGTGCACTCAAAGCCCCACCCCCACCCACTCTGCACCTCGGGCCTTGGCTAACAGCACCTTCAGAGTTCTTATTACAACTTGTATTTGTTTCATTTATTTTTCTGGCTACCAGGAAAGGGCCACATGGCAGCATCTCCACTAGGGGGGCTTCCAGGGCTCTCCTGGCCAATGAGGATGTGCCTCTGTTCAGCCCCTCCTGTCCCTCCTTTAGGGACAGGCCTACCTATAACGACCCTGCCCTGTCTTATGAGCCCAGACCATCCTCCACCCAGAGGAAGGACCCATTGCCTTCCATGTTCATGCTTCATTAGGAGGGCTCCTGTCCAAAGGTATCAGGGACACCACACCCTAAGGCCAGAAAGGACCATGGCGGGACCCTTGTGAGTTCTGCCTGCCCCTGCTGTGCCCAGACCAGAGGTCACCCAGAGGCAGTCCCAAAACGCTGACGTGGGAGCAAGTGACCAGTGCTGACATTAACGAGCGCCCTCACAGAAGCCTGCAGGGGGTCCCAGCGAGGCTCTTCCGACTGAACGCGCTGGAAGGGGAGGGCCCCGTGCACACAGACACCTGGCCTGCTTCCGGCCCAGGCGGCACTGGAGTGGGACCTCATTCTGGGCCAGGCTGCAACTGAGGCAAATTCCAGCACTGCACATTTCAAACGGAAAGAGAGGGGCCTCGGGGAGCCCAGGGACTCTGCTAACTCACCGTGGGCCCAGCCTGTCACCCCACGGCCCCTCCCTCCCTGGACTCAGACACAAGTCCACCCCCCCATCCTAGCCCAACTGTAGCAGGCCCGTTCCCCAATGTTTAATTAGACTCGCCGCCTGATTTTCTTCTGTCAGCTGGCTTATTTTTGTTTTAAACATGTGGCTTGACTTTGGTTGGAACCACTGCCAGGTTTGGATGGACTCACAACCTTTCACCTATGGTCTGCTGTCCGACTTCTGTCGAGACCTGAATCCCCCAGCAGCCCACAAACCTCTTTTCCTGGCAACTGCCATCTGATTCTGCCATAGTGCACAGGCATCCCTGCAGGACCCTGCGGTACTGTGGGCCTCTCTCCACGTTTCCCAGAGCACTGCTGCCCACCTGAGACTAGGGGTCCCCATTTCAACATGGGCCCCCTGCCTCAGTTCCCTGGGGCACTGCTACCCTCTTCTCCCAGTGTTCTGCCTGGGGCTGCACACCCACTCCCTGCATGAGGGCTGTGCCCTGGGGGCACCCCCCATCTGCTCACCTCAGGAATCCACAGCGCGCAGCTGACATGCACCCACTTGGTGCCACTTCTGGTGGGCTTCAGCGCCCCTCCTCGCTTGGGGCAGAGCAGGCACTTCGGCTGGACACCCAGGGCGCACGTCCGGCACAGCCAGCTGCCCGTGGGCACCTTGAGGATCCCATAGCATGCCTGGGGGCAGGGCGGGGTGGCCTGGAGTCAGAGAGGCACCGGCCGCTGCACAGCCCAGCCCTGAGCTACACTGCCACGCGGCCTCTGGTGGAGACACCTGATGAGGGGCCGAAATACAAGGCATCTCGGGAAGCTAAATGCCTGCAAGGTGTACCTGGAATTTCACCACTCAGCTACGTCCTCCATGTTTTGCTCATGTCTGCCCCTGCTGGGAGGAAAGTCACTTTAAGTCAGGGCCAGAGTGGCCTTCCCAGAAAGGGGTCCCCTGGATCCTAGTTAGGTCTTCTGTAAACAAGGCCCAGAGAGGCCTAAGGCCCAGGGCTTCGAGGGCACTAGCAAGAGGGGGGCCTAGCCAGGCCATACCAGGTTCATGATGTAACAAACCCTTACAGCCCTGACTATATGGTTCTGAGCAAATAACTCACGGTAACTTACTTAATCCTCCCAACAACTCTCACTTGTATTTATAGTTGAAGAAACTGAAGCCCAGAGAGGTTAAGAAACTTGCCCAAAGTCAAACAGCTTGTGAAGGGGCAAACCCACGATCTGAAACCCAGCAGCCCGGCTCCTGGGCAGAGGAGGGGAGGCCGCCTGGGCAGCGTGTGTGAGTGCACCATGAGGGAGGGAGAGCACGCCCAGCTGCCCACCTGGTGCACACAGACGTTGCACTTGTCACAGAAGACCATCTCGTTGCCATCCTCGCCCTCGGGAGAGCGGCACACGTCGCAGACCACGTCCTCGTCGTACTCGATGCCCAGCCCTTCCTGCGTCTCAATGGCCCGCGCCATGTTCTGGTGGCACAGCGTCTCCAGCTCCTCCAGCACCCGCTCTAACGTCAGCTCATCCAGCTCCGGCCTCTCTGCAGGAAGGACGGCACAGGAGGGTGTTAGGAGCCAGACTCCTTGGAGATCTGAGGACGGCTCAGATCCCAGGGCTGCAGGAATTCAGAGCAGATGTGTGGGAGGGTTTCCACTCATCAGCTGTGTGACCTGGGGAAAAGCAGGCACCATCTCTGGGCATCTGAAAACTGAATGGACCACCCATTTAATCTGAAAGGCCCCTGCTCACTGAGGTGCTCTGACTTCCGACAGCCTGCCTGACCACACAAAAACACGCACAGATGGAGACAAAGGGCTGCGTGGATGTGTCTCGGGCACATGGCCAGCTCCCTGGCAGAGCTGGCCCTTCCTGGGACACGTTAGAGGGCTCAGCCACAAGGCCATAACTGTCCCCAGGCCCATGTGTCACCCTAGACTCACTTCTGTGCATACTTACTTGTCATCTAACAGTCACACTTACTACAGTATTCCCAAGAACCCTGTAATTTACACCCCATTACTGTCCTCGCTTCATAGCTACAGAAACTGAGGCACAAAGACAAATAATTTCTCCAATCAGTAATGGAGTAGGGACCCACCCCTCCGAGATCTGTGCGGAGCCAAAGGCCACAGTCCTGGCCTCTGGCCTTGTGAGCGAGGCTGCTGGGCTACCTTCCTGCCCTTCCCACCCCGCCGATCCCAGCCGCAGCCCGGGGGCCACGTACCCATCTCCTTGAGCTCCAAGTTGATGAGCTCCAGCCAGTAGGCGTCGATCTCATCCAAGTCATAGCGGCTGCCCCCTGGCCACTCCGGCTGGGAGCCCTCCCCAGGCTCAGAGCTGCTCGGGGACGCCTGGGCAGGGGGGCCTTCCAGTGGTGGGAGAAGCCTAGGAAATTGAGAAAGGGTGTTGTGAGGGGAGGGGCCCTCAACTTGCCACCCTCACCGCGTTGGGGGGCTCCTGTGAGAACTCCTTCAATGCCAAGCTTGTCCCCACCCCCACCAAGCCACCTTCTTATCCTCCCCGTCCACCCTCCTTCTACTCTGCAGACTCAGATGATGTCGATGGACAGACAAGAAGACCCAAAGGGCTCCAGGAGGATCCTCAGCCCTTGTCCCCTTGTCCCCCGTAACTTCCAAGCTGCCCAGAGCACACGTCCACGACCCTGTAGGAGGCGTCCCAAGTAGTTAGTGCCCAGGCAATGCCTTGTGCCAGCCACTTTGGGACAAGTGGGACATGACCGGCTGGGCTCCAGAGCCTTCAGCACAGCTCTCAGGGCTGGGGAGGGGCCGGGCATTGTCCATGCACTCTCACAAGCCCCGGCCCCTCCTTCACCAACAGCTCAAAGACCCCCTGGCCTTAAGTGAAGTGCCACCAGGCCTCTTCTGTGCGGCGAGGGCCCTACTCAGCTGCACTGCTGCAGCCCAGGTGTACGGCCGCCCCGGGGGACACAGTGCTGCCTCCACATCGTGCACTGCCCCAGATGCACTGCTCCATGAACAGTGAGTCTCTCTTCAGTGTTACCCCCAAACTAGCTGCCTAATCCTCCTGGAGACAAAGATGTGTCTGCTACAGTCCCAGCTCAGCCTTCCCTTGGGGCCATGGCTCTGTCTCTGAGGCAGCTTGGAAGCACCCTGGCTGCAGGGCATGGGCTTTGGGCAAGCCGCTTCTCTGCACCCCAGTGTGCTCATCTATAAAATGGGCTAATAATAAAAATAGCATGCATTTTATAGGGCTGGCGTGAGGATTGAATGAATGAATACATGTAACGCTCCTACAAGTGCCTGGCACATAAGAAACACCTCATGCATGTGAGGGCATATTTTAAGACCTTTATGTTTTAAGACACCTCTGGAATATAAAGCCTTTTTGCCTTGGAAGGACATGGCTTTCCCTGCTTGGCTCAGCTGTGTGCTGCCCCTCAGTTCCTGATGCCAGTTCAAAATGCCAGCTCTCCCCTCACCCGTTACCATGGTTATCGTCGCTGCAGAGCTGGGCCTCCATCTGGCTGGCCCTGCCTGGGCTGAGAAGCCCCCTGCTTGCCCGAGAGGCATCCTGGGGGCCAGAGGCAGGGCTGCCAGGGGCTGGGACTCAGCCGCAGACCGAGCTGGGGAGGGCAGGCCGCTGCATGGCACAGGGGCACAGCTGGGCCGCGGGGAGGGCTCCCAGAAATGCTCTGGACGTAGGCGAGAGGAGCAGGAAGGGTGAGGGAGACAGGGAGGCAGAGGCCTTAGCAGGGAGGGGAGAAGGGCCTCCTGACCTGGAGGGAGGCCCAGATGGGCATGAAGAAAGGGAAAGGGTCTGGCACCACCCTCGACCACACAGGGCCAGGTGAAGGAAGGCCCGAGGCTGTGGAAGGGGCCGCTCCACCCAAGAAAGAGACTGCAAACGGGAACACTACTAATTTGGACTGTCTCTATTGGCCTGTTATTTGAAATAATGCATTCTTTAAAAAACCCAGCTCCTGATTTCCTGGTGACCCTACTCTGTCTGCACCCGGAGCATGTGCTTAGTCTGGCTTTTGGGCAGCCCCCCTCTGAGCCCACCACAGGCATAAGTGGCTTCAGCTCTTGGCCAAGAGTCTGCCACCTGGCCTGGTCTCTAGGGCCAAGATCACCAAGGAGCTGGGGCTTGGGGGCTCACACCAGAAAAGCCATTTCCTGTGCTCCTGGGAGCTTCCTTCAACTGCTTCCCCTCTTGGGCCTGGCTCTGGAGGAAGTTCTCCCACCAGGTGTGGACTGAGTGGCCCTTGGCCAAGGCCGCCCCCGCAGCTGAGGCCAGCAGAACCCAGGCCAGCTGGGTGGAAGTGGACAGCTGGGCTGAGATCCGGCAGAGGAGGTTTCTACCCCAAAACACCAGGCATGAGCTGGCGGTCAGCCTTGCCCTGGATCGAGCCTTTGGGCCACAAGGAAGGGGCAGAGCAGCCCCTCACTCAGCTCAGTGTGGAGGGACAACAGGGACTCGCCACCTAGAGGGAGCTCAGATTACGAACACGAGATAGAAAGTCATGCCTAATGGTCTGGGAGGACTGGGCACAGGAAAAGGGAGGGACAGAGGGACACCGGGGGAGCGGCTGCAGGAGGGCAGTCAGTCAGCATGCCAGGGTGACCAGGGCACCAGGCTCTCTCTCGCTGAGCCTCACGGGGACACCCAGGGCTCCTTCCTGTGGCCTCTCACTTCCTGGCCCACCAGCGCTGGTGGCCATGCAGGGAATTCCCCAGAATTTCCCAACTTCCTCATCTATAAAATGGGGACAGTCCTCTGTACTCTATAGACCTGATATGATAATTAAAGATACACGTAACAGGCTCAGCACAGCAAGTGCCCAGGAACAGAACTCTCTGTAAAATTACGGCCATGGCGACTGCTGTGCCGGCCTCCAAATGAGGACCTGGAGAGCACCCAGGAAGACAGAGGGGCTGGGCTGGAGGGAGACAGGAGAGAAGTAGGGTGGGGAGATGTGTCCAGGAGAGTACCCTCCCCGTCCCAAGTCTATCCTCTTCAAAAAGAGCAGGGAGCACCGAGGGGGCTGATGCCAGCTTAGTGCAGCCATGCATATGCTGGGAATGCACCTAGCAAGGCCAAAGCCGTCTGGACATGTGCTCTTCTCTTGATGTCAACAGATAAAGCACCGTACAGGCTGACTGAAGCCAAGCTACTGATGTGGAAGCATCTGCAATTAATTAACAAGGCTGGCGGATGTTTCCGGAACCACCTGACATCTACATCAAGGAGAGGACAGACTGCCGGGCCAAGCCTGATCAGGAATCACCTCCCTCTGGCCAGCTGGTGGCCTGCCCCTCTCTCCACTGCCCTGGGTCTTGGCATGTGCCAGGAACTGTGGCAACTACTTGGCGTGAGTATTTTCATTTAATCCTCAGAACCACACAGCCAGGCAGGTGCTGCTTTTATCCCCATTTTACAGATAAGGAAACAGGCTCACTGAGGCCAAGCAGCAGCAACTCAGTCTGCAGAGATAAGCATGTGGATCTGAGCAGAGGGCCACACACTTGTTTCCAGCCCCAGGCAGGGGATGCGGAGAACAGATTTATTCTCCAAATCCCACACTTACTCCCCTGATTCTCAGAGGGTTCCCGACATGGGTTGGTTGGCATTCAGGCCTCAGGATTAGATGGCAGGAAACACTGCCCCACCTCCCCCATTTCTTCACAGCACCCGAGCAGGGCTGAGGCTAAGCTGGCATGCAACGCTGCTGAGACAGTCATGGGTGCAGCTGCTAGGGACGTGACGGTGCCAATGTCAACTTCTGCCCCCCAGGCCAGGTCTCCATGGGCCCGAGCAAGAGTCAGGGGGCTGCCAAGGCTAGACCACCAAAAACCCAAGTTCCCAACCCAGGCTGCGTCCTATGGCTGTAACATGCGGCCACCAGGCACCATCCTGCTCAGAGGCCGGTAACAGCAGCTGCTTCCCTGACCATCTACTGAGCACCAGCTATCTCACTCTCCCTCTAAAAAGGTTTAGGAGTGCTAGCACACCATCACAGAGAGCTGACCGATAAAATCTGCTTGTGGAACCCCACCAATTGAATCCATGACCCGTTTCAACTTGCTGTGTGCCAAGTCCCGTGCCAGGCACCTTCCAGGCATCATTTCAATAAGTCATCATGACAGTTGTATGAGGTGGGGGTGATATTATCACTCCCGTTTCACAGATAAGGAAAGTGAAGTCCAGGGAGACTCACGCTGAGAATCACTGAATATGAGTGACAAGAAGTAGGATTTGAACCCAGGCAGTCTGGTTCCAGGAGCCAAGCCCAAGCCCTTTGCCTCAAAGGGAAATTGCCAGTGATCCTGGAACACACTGGGGATTTATGGGCCAAGACAATCAAATCCAGGGTGGAGACGGGCTACAGAGGGGGACCCGGACCAGGGGGTCCCTTGCCCCTTGCTCTCCCGCCCGTGGGCCCTGCAGCCTGGGCGGCCCAGCTCACCTGACCACGGGCTCCGGGATGGCCTCGGCCCCGGCGGGCACCTGCACGCCCTTTTCCCACTCCTGCCGCCACGGGTCGGCCAGGACGTAGTAGTCATCTGGACTGAGCTGGAAGGAGTCCGGGATCTTCATGGCTGTGATCAAGTCTGTCCGGAAGACCTGTCAGGACAACGGGGCACAGTGGCAGGCTGCCCCGCGACTCCCACCTCTGGGCCACCTGCCCCACAGGCCCAAGCCCAGGCGGAGAGACAAACGCAACAGCAGTGGGCCTCGTGTCTGCTCGCTTGAAAAGCAAGAAAACCACCCACAAGGAAGGAGTACGGGGTACACCCCGTAACCCACCTTCTCCGAACTCAGCACAGGCTCTGCACACAGGAGAGGGCCAAGAAACGTGCTAACTGAACGCACATGAGCTCTGACCTACTAAAAGACAGGGTTTGAGGGAAGAACGGAAGTTCCCAAGAGGCAAGGGAAAGCCCTGCAAGGAAAGGCAAAAATTAGAGGAAAAGACTCACAGGAGAAGGCTTCCGTGAATGCAATACTGCATTGATGTGTCTGTCCAGGGAATTTCTCCACTGTCCCCTTGCAACCACAGGCACAAGTGGAGGTGTGAGAGAGCAGGGCGCATGGCCAAACCCCAAGAAATAGCTTCTGCAAATAGCTGAGGGACGGCTGGGGGCTGGGGCAGCTCAGAGAATAATGTCCCGTGGGTCCGGGAAGCAGAAAGCCAGGGGCTGTACAAAACCACCCTCTGTGTGCTGGGAAAGGAGGAAGACAAGGGTATGTTCTTTCTTAATTAATCCCATTCCAATTCCCTCTGGGCCAGGCTGTCACCCCATGATTTGGTTTTCTCCCGAGACCTGTTCTCCCCCAGGGGAAACCGCCCTTTCCAGTGTTCCGTCTGTTGCCCTCGGATCTCCAGCCCAGAACAATCTCCAAATCCAGCTCCCCCGCCCCTCCCCAGCACTGGCAATGCCTCCTGCCCAGCGGCCGGACTTCACCGTGACACCCCCCCACCCCACCACGAAGGGCTGCGGTGGACCTCCAGACGCCACGAGAATCACAAGTTAAAGAACAATTCCTATCACTGAATCAAAAAAACCCACAAGGATTCCAGGCCTCAGATAAAAACTCCAACTCGACCCACAGCAGCATCCACGGAGGTGCCTCGGGTCTAAGCCAGCTCACTCGGTCTTCCAGACGTCAAGCCAAGAGCATCGGGGCAGCCTCCGCCTGCCGGGGGCCCAACTCACTGGCTGTGTGCACTTCATTTGAACCTGAGGCCGTAACAACAAGGAGAAAAAGGAAATGGGTGCACCGAGGAGGCTGGAAGCAGCATCTTGCAGAAATCTAATTACCGTCTACATCTAGCTCGA
Organism: Myrmecophaga tridactyla; assembly: GCA_004026745.1. NCBI lineage: Eukaryota > Metazoa > Chordata > Mammalia > Pilosa > Myrmecophagidae > Myrmecophaga > Myrmecophaga tridactyla. The sequence goes on along the minus strand of PVIY010015664.1, from coordinate 21,124 downwards.
GAGGCCCTGGCTTAAAAAAGGTCAAACATCTTGGAGACTCTATTTGCCAATATAATTTAATTGTTAAGACTAACACCCTAACATTTAATTAGGGAGCCAGTGTGAAAAAATTAAAATGAGATTACGATTAAATGCTAATTAAACAGAAGATGGAATGTGGCTAAGATTTCACAGCCCTGATCATTTGCATATCTTCTCAGCAAGCAATAAGACAGCTAATACTAGAACACAAACTCAGGCCCCGAATGCTTTTGTGGTGCCCCCCACAAAAAGTCCCCCCACCTTCCCACGTCTGGCCCGGGCCTTTCCACCCGAGGCTGGAGACTGGCAAATCCAAGAGGGCTGGGGGGCAGGGCTACTTTTCTGCAAGCCCTCGGATGAGGCCCACCAGAGAGGAACTGAACCCAAAGCGGACTCTCAGCTGCCTAAAAGCTCTCTTGACCCAGTCCAGCCAACGGTGTGAAATGTAAAGCCCTGGGTGCTCAGATGCCATCGGGAACTGGCTACCTGGGGCGACACAGCATCTCAACCCAGAAACCAACCCTTCAGGAGCCCGGGGTCACCGTGGGCCCCTCTAAATAGACACACATGTTAGAAACCTCTTGCTGTTCCCTTATCATGGGCTGTAGCTTAACTGTCATCTCCTCAGGGATTCCTCCCTGGTTTATCCTCACTCAGGGAGTGCCCGGCATGGCCACTTGCCATCCCTTCCCACAGATTCATTTTCTTCCCAGCACTCACAAACTTGTGGAAATGATCCGATTTATTCATATTTGCTTGTTCCTTGTCTGTCTCTCCATACTTGTCCTGTTCTTTGCTATATTCTCAGGGCATGTGGCCTGGCGACTGGCACCTAGTAGGCGCTCCATAAATAGTGGCTGGACAAATGAATAAATGAAGGAATGAAGGCCCAGGGAACTATGTACTGACTGCCCCGCAGTGCGTGGTGGTGCTCTCTGAACCACTGTTAACTGGCTGAGACACCTTGCGGAGACACCTGCAGGCTGGTCCCCTACCACGGGCGCTGGATGGATGTCTGCAGCAGTCTCTGGTCTGCAAGGCTTAGAGACCAGTGCTCAGCCCAGGCTGGAGCCAGAGACACCGGACTGCCAATCCACACAGGTGGGGGGGCAGTGGTCCTGACCTGGGAACAGGCTTGGCACTGAGAACCCACGGCAGGAGGGGACCCCAGACCCAGATCAGGAGATTCAGGAGAGTGAGAAGAGCACGGCTCCAAGACCATTCCCAGTTCTCGTCCTGGGTCTCTCAGGAAGCAGGTGGTGCCCTACAGGCCCTTTCCATTAGAGGTCTCGTGGAACCACGGGGGGCAGCGTCATCACAGTATCAGCCAATGCTATGTGCTGACTAACCATCTAAGGGCTCTTTTTCCATTAATTTATCATCGATTCCTAAACCAACTCTAACCAACTCTGTGAGGAGGTGCCACCATCATCCCTATTTTACAGCTGAGAAACCTGGGACTCAGGTTAGTTAAACTACTCAAGGTCCTACATGTGGCAAGTGCCAAAGGAACCCAAGCAACTCCCGAGCCAGCCAGCCAGCACTCCCCCACCCCCGCAGCCCCACTCCCTGCTTCGGACACACCACTCACTGTGGTTTTCAGGCTTTGCCCAATACCCCTAAGGAGTCAAACTTGAAGCCGAGTAAGGCGGTTTCCCAAAGGGCTGGAATATGCAGATCTGATGGTGTTCCCAGCCCCCCAAGCTCAGGACAGACTGCAGCTCCCGAGGCACACGGGCGGTGCCTGGAGCCCTCTCCTTTCTCACCGAAGTGGGGCTCGCCCATCTCACCTTTAGCTCAGTTCAGACCATTTCTGCTCTGGGAAGCCTTCCCCATCCCAGCCTGTGTCCCACACTCTGATTCCCAGGTTTTGTGCATACTGAACTCTCCAGGTTTCTTCAATGTGTCTTCCCCACCAGAAAGTGACTTGAGTGAAGCAGGACTGGGTCTGCCCGGGCCGCAGGGCTGGGAGCCAGCACTGCACGCAACGCCTAGTACATTCTATCTAGCATTCACTAGATGCTAACAAATGCGAACACTGAAGGTCCTTGCATGGCTCTGCCCTGACCTGGACACCTTCCCTGGCTGATGGCCAAGGCCATGGCCAGCCGCTGGGAACTCTCTGTCTCCCAAAGGAGCTGCCAGACATTTAAAAATAAAACCTACCCAAGAGTATGACAACCCAATGTAACCTAAACGTCTTTTTTTCGTTTTGAAATGCCAAAGGTTAGGCTTGGAAAAGGACTCAATTACTCTCCTAATTCTCCTTTGAATTATTTATGAAAACTAAATTAAAAATAAAACGGACACTGATGAATTAGAGGCCTTGCTGTGGCAAAAAAAAAGTTGAGAGGTGGAAAACAAGCAATGTTCTTAGACTGTGAATGTTTACTACTTTTCTCTCTTTTGGCAGAAATGGACAAATTGTCCTTAAAGGTCTGTTGCCTAGCAACAGAGCTCTGCCAAGCTGCTTGGGAGACGTTAATGGTAGCTTCTTCAAACAGTATGAAGAATATTTACAAGTCTAAAACTCTAATTTAACAACCAGTTGAGTGCCAGGGGTGCCAACACCCTGCTCTGCCCAGACGAAGGCGTGCTGCTCTGGGCACACGCCACACAGCCTTGTTCTCTGGTCCCTTTTCCTCTGAGATTGGAGACCACAACCATTGAAAAATCTCACTTTCTGAAAAGTGGGTAGAATGAAATACTAGTGGTCAATGAGAGGGAGGGGTGAGGGGTATGGGATGCATGAATTTTTTTCTCTATTTCTTTTTCTGGAGTGATGCAAATATTATACAAATGATCAAGGTGATGAATATACAACTATGTGATGATACGGTAACCCACTGACTGTACACCATCTATGGACGGGGTGTGTGTGAAGATTTCTCAATAAAAATATATATTTTTTAAATCTAGTTTTCTGCTTCTGTTTCCCCAGGGAGAACTAAAATCAGGCTCTGTAAGAAAGTATCAGTAGTGTCTGAGTGACCTTCAAAAGGAAATAAAAATAATAGACCACTTCAAATGTGTGTTGACCACACGGCCAATAGACACCATTCTAAGAGCTTCTATATGTGATCACAGGATCGGTTGAAGTTATTTGAACATTTCATACTGGCACCTTATTCTCTGCTTCCTGTTCTTCAACGAGTAAATTATTATATCAAAGAGTACTTCAGATCAAGACATGCCAACAGGAAGTTCAGTTACTTAAGGAAGGGCCCAGCACTTAATACGATTACAAAATACAATTATATGTGGAATTATTTGGTTAATGTCCATCTCCTCTAACAGCTAAACTGCAAGAAAGCAGAGATTACATTTGTCTTGTTTATCAACGTGCCTGCTGCGGCACTGGCCTGAAGTGCAATTAAATTCTGAATCTGATGGTATGGTAGCCCAGGACAAACTCTGGGATCTGTCCTGTAACTACTTGTTGAAGAGTGCTCTGAAAAATATTGCTTTTTTCTTTCTTTGCTCTATATGTATGTTATATTACACGACAAAAAAGTTAGAAAAAAAAATTCTGAATCTACCTTTCCTGTCCTAGCAAGGCAAGCAAGTGGAGGCAGGACCAAAGGATTCCTCCAGGCAGACCTCAGGAGCTGATCTCAGTTGCTGTCCCAAACCCAGTGAAAACAGACTCGACCAGGACTGCCTCCCCTTGACTGCTGACCATACCAAGAGTCGAGTGCAGAGCTAGAGGTACTCCTTCATCTTGGGTCTTCATCTCCCAAGAAATTCTTGAGGGTCTGTCTTGAAGGAGCCAAGCTAAATTACTACCATATACGTTTAAAATCACAATTATTTTTTTTAATCCACTGCTAAATGGAACACTTAAATCATAAGAAACAGAAACTAATAGTGAAAAGTTATCTATGCCTACTGGTGTGCCAGATGTTGCCTAAAATGCTTTACCTATATCATCTCACCTAATACATATTACCCCCATTTTACAGAATTGGAGACTGAGGCTCTGAGAGGTTAAATCATTTCTTGAGGTCTACCTTGTAGGAAAGCCTGCCCTTTAACTACTGCAGTATTGCCTCCCAACCAGACAAATTATTTCTTCTTTTTCCTGGGCTGGAATCTGATAAAGAGTATTTTAGCCAAGAGCAAACCTCCATAGTTTAAATTCAGTATAAAACACCAGAAGAGAGCTCTGGGAATAGCTACCCTTTGCCCAGTCATGTTTCAAGCTACCAGAAGGCTAAGTTAGTTAGATGCTTTAAAAAAAAAACAAAAAACTGAACAGCTCTTTCTCTTACTTTCACAAGGATAACAGCACTTCCTGCTCTTAAAGAGAATTTATTACGCACATTTCTTTTGCAAGACAAGTCCCAGAGGCCAGCAGGCCTTTCCAGCTGGCAGGAGCAGTAAAGTTTCAACTCTATTGGAAGCGGATCCTGCCCCCAACTCCAGAGGAAGGCAGTGTGAGTTTCAGAAGGCAGAGGCTGAGCCCAGCTGAAGGGCGCTTCCCGCCTGCCTCACAGGGAGAGGGGTCACTGCTGGCGGGCTGGAAACATGGCTCAAATTCACAAGGGCAAGCACAACATGGCATTCTCCTGTTTTTTTTCCAAAGTTCATGGGGATTTTGCATTTTTATTCCATCATATGCCATCGTTGTGTTAAAATAAAAATATGCTATTTCAAACATCTGGATAAGACCCCTGCTCCCCCAGAAGGCATCTTATTTATCCTGAGGATGTGAGTGCCAATCCAGCCCCACTGCAATCCTGCCCATCCAAATCTTCACCCAGGGTGAAAGGGTACCGTTCTGAAAAGCATGGAGTCAAGCGGATGGGCTGAATTTTCAGTTTCAGCTTTTTCTGGGGAGAAGGCTGTCCTTACGGACTTTCATGGACAATGGACGTGGAGGACACCCCCTCTCAGGTGACAGAGGCTGTTCACAGGGACTGTCTACCCTCAGGCCCATGACTGGAGGGCGGGCAGGGCTGGGCATTGTCAAAGGGCCCTTGTGGAACCTGCACTGGCTGCACGGAGGGTCCATCTCTTGTCCATGGATAGACAAGTTTGTCACCAGAGCCTGCAAAGGAGCTGACAGTTGGATCCCTTCTATCCACCCTGTTCTGGGACCAATCCAGGCTTCCTTTCCAGGAAGGCTGTCTTCACCTGACTGCTCCCCTCCACTCCCCTCTAGAACCTCCCTCCTCTCTGCCCAGGTCCCAGGAAAGAGCAGTCACATCTACACAGCATAAACTCCACGGCGGGCTGCAGGTCAGGGGCAGGGCTTTACAGATGAAAGGGCTCAGAGAGGAGCAGGCCTTGCCCGAGATCAGGGCTCCTCAGGGACAAAGCCTGGGCCTCCCCACAGCCCAGGCTGCTGCCCCTCCCGTAGCAGAGACTTCCCTCTGTGGCACCTGCTTCACACTGCCAGTCAGAAGACACGCTCCCTGGGGCAGGCCTGCTCTCCCTATTCCCTGAGCACTGGACTGGGCCTACTAGATGCTCCTGAGTGCTTGCTTAATTGAATCAATATCAGTAGTTCCTGGGCCCAAAGACTGATGTCTTGTATCCTGAAAACACAGCTTTCTACCTCAAGACAGCCAACCGAGGGGAACCCCCCACCTCTTGGCCTCTCCTTCCGCCTCCCTCTCTGTCCCGGGCTGGGAAAGACACAGCCTCACACAGCTGCCTCCAAACCACAGAGCTGGCCTCCAGGTCTCTTCCCCAACTACCTGCCCTTTGCATCCCTTCTGGGCCCAGGGCTTGGCAGAAACTAGTTGGTCGCCTACCCACTGTGGGGGCTGGGGGGGTGCCCCACCCACCTCCCTGCATTTGCATAGTCCTTGACCCAGGCTGGACAGCCTCTCCCTCCTTCCTTCAGCCTAGACAGAACTACCAACCTGAGTTGCTTCCAGGGAGCAATCAAGCCAGGGAAGTTGGCAAATTGGGAAGAAAAAGTCTCTGGCAGTGGTCCTTAATCCTGGCTCCCAGCAGGAGAGCTTTCAAAAAAGGACAGGGACATGGGGCCCCATTCCAGACCAGCTGAGTCATTCACTGGAGGATGGGGTGGGGTGCAGTATTGGTATTAAAAAAAAAAAATCTACTCTGTTAGGGATGATGGGAACGTTCTGGTAATGGACGGTGGTGATGGTAGGACAACATTGTGAATGCAATTATTACCAATGAATTGTTTATTTGAAAGCAATTAAAATGGAAATTTTTATGTGGCATATGTTATCAAATCCCTTCCCCCACTAAAGAAAAATTTTCTAATGGAGAATGCCTGGCGGGTGGCTCCCATCAAACTCTCAGAGACCCGGATTCCACTCTGGGGGTCAAGCACCAATAATGGCTACGCCATTATCCAGAGGACATGGCAGAGTCTAAAATACCCCCACCTCCCAAACCATGCCAGTCTCTTGCCCTCCTTCAGGGCTGCCTTGGCAGACTTCAGCTCTGAGGAACAAACCTCAGCTTTCTGGGAATCCACATGCGGGCTGCGCACAGGAAGGAAGGGGCCTGTGTCCCAGGGTCAGCCCCACCTTTCTCCTTCTACCGGCTCAGAGAATCCTGAAGCAGACTTCCGATTTCGTGCACCTCCACTAAAAATCCTAGCCCAGCCTCCCAGCAGCAACCAGGCCTGTCACTTCAATGGGCTCCCACACTTCTGCACTCTGGTTGAGGGAGCCCACCCACTGGGGTAAGGGACAGAAGAGAAGCTGGACCTCAAGGGCTCTTCCCTGTCCAGGGTCCTGACTCTGCATTCGGGCACTTCCTTCCGCCCCAGGGTGCAGCGGGCATCCCGTGGGGTGCACTGGGAAGCACGGCCCCGACAGGCCATCAGGGGCTGCCCTGCCCATCGACCCCAAGCCCCCCGCAGCTTTGGGTTCACTTTTGGGTCCAGCGCCCCTGCTATGCTAAGCACCCAGGCCCTCCTCCCGCCACCTCCGTCTGTCTGCATTTACAGATGGGAAGACAGTGCAGCAGGACTTCCACCGCTCTGCAGCCACCAGGGAAGGGCCCCTGCTCCCTGCACTCTGTGTGACGCGCTTCCCTTGAAGGGAAGGGGCGGGGGGGGGGGGCAGCTCCCTCCCACCAGAGTATCCCAAGTGCTTGGCCCCCAGGCCCAGCAAACCATAAAGCTTCCCCGCCCCCACTTGCATCCATTCACAGAAAGAGAAGGGAGCAGCCCAGTAAGGAGATTTAGTGCAAACATTATCTGCCGCCAAATCCTCACTTTCATCTCTGCCCTCTCATGAGCCAAATAATTTGGAAGCTTTCACTGACGATCTCCTCTCCGCCCCCTGGTAGCTGGGAATTTATGGCGGCCACAGCACAACCTCCTCACTTAAGGGACAAGGTTTCCCGTCCCGGCTGCTCTCCAGCCCGCAGCGGGAGGGAAAGGCTTCTTCTTGGCAATGGCTCAAGGTAGGGAGGGCTCCCTCGGCCTCCGGGAGCCCGGGCCGGGGTGCGGGAGGGGAGGCCGCACAGCCACCTGCGTGGCTCCTGGAATCGGACCCGAGGCCGGGATGGAACCTGAGGGCCTGCTCAGCCCTGCGGCCAGCCCCCTACAGGCCCAGGCTCCCACACCCGTATGCTGAAGGGTGACTCTAATTTTAGGTGGGGAAAGGTACAAAGGCTCTGAGCTGGAAAACCCAAGAGGGGAATTTCTGCCCCATGCAAATCGCTCTTTCCACCCAGCCTTTGCCGACACCTGCTTCCTCCCAGCCCAGGCTGCTGGTGGGTGTAGATGGCAGCCCAGCCCTGGGGTCTCGGGCCCACCGGGGGCCCTGCCCCCCGTGGAGGCTCAGAGGGAGCTGGGCGGGGGGGGGGGGCGGCGGGGCTTGCGCTCCTCTGCGATCAGGGCAGGGAGCCAGCCCCAGGAGCTCCCTAGAACCTGTCCACCCCCCTCCCACCAGAACTGCCCCTGAAAGCAAAGAGTTCTCAGACAGGCAGAGTCCTCATCTCCAAAGAGATTTAACCATTCCTGCCTCCCAAGGCCAGGAAGGCGAGGAAGGGTGGCTATTGTTTTGCTAATTCAACTCAATGCTTTCAAGAATGGGGTTGGGGGGGTGGGGAGACCCGGGCGGGAAGCAGGGCCTCCCAGGCCCCAGCCCCACCGGCCCCTAGCTCCCCCAGCTTCACCCCAGGACATCCCATCCACCCACCCAGGAGAGGGGTAAGAGCCTTAGGAGCATGTCCTCCCGCCCCCCAGCCCATTACTGCATTCCCGCCCTCACAGCATTCCTGGAGATATCTCCATCCATCTCCGCCTGCCCCTCCCAGAGCCCCACAGGAAGGCACCAGACTGGGACCCTAAAGTAACCCTGCTCTCACAGGTGGGGGTGGGGGTGGGTGAGAAGGGGTGGAGGGCGGAGGCTGGGGCCGGGAGGTAGAGGTTGGGGGTGGCAAGGAGGGAGTAGAGGGATTGGAAGAGGATTAGATCTCAACGTTGTCTCCCACCCCTCCCCCACCCCCAAGGGGAGAGTCCTAGGTCAGCTTCCAGAGGCTGGGTCCCTTCTTCAAACGCAAGCCTCAGCAGAACAGCCCTGCAGGGGCTGGCGGTGGCCTGTGCAGCCAGGTTGGACCCTGGGGGGAGAGGCGGGGCCTGGCTCGAGCAAAGGCCCCGCCCCCACCCTAAGGGTGCTGCCTCCGAGCTCCTGGCCTTCGGGCCCATGCACTGTGATCCCAAGGACACAGGTCCTAAGCTATACGACCTTGGGCTCCTCAGTTTCCTCATCTGCAACAAGAGGACTGAGAAGCCTGGACTAATTTTTTTTTTAACTTTTTTTTATTAATTAAAAAAAAATAACAAACAAAACATTAAGATATCATTCCATTCTACATATACAATCTGGACTAATTTTAACAATTAAAAAGACAATATACATCAAGTGTCCAGCCCAGCATCCAGCTGCTCTGCAGGCTGAAGAACAGTGCTCAGTAAAGAGTCAGGTTTGAAAACCCCACCTCTGGGGCACCCAATGCTCTTGCAGCCCCCTCTGTGGCAGGGGCCTCTTCTGTGCTCAGTTTTCAGAGAGGGGTTCAGGGACGGGCCAGCAGGCCTGAGCTGCTGCAAGGGAGACACAGGGTGAGAGCAGAGCCCTTTCACAATACCTGCCTATACCCATGACCCTGGATTCCAAGCGAAGCATGCCACTGATCTCATCTGATGCCTCAACCCGGTGGGGAGGACGCCTGGCCTAAACCATCCTGGGATGTTCCTGCAGCTGCTTCCCATGGAGCAAGGAATGACACGCAGCAATAGAACTGAAGACCTAAGATGTCACATGGCCCAGCAAGAAGACACTATCTCACCCTCCCAGGAAGGCCAGTCCACAAGTCCATTTCTCTGTCCCCCACCCCCTCTGTGCTGTTCTCCCCAGCCAGAGGCCCTGAATACCTCCACCCGAGGGTCAGGGCTAGGCAGGCTTAAGGAATGCAGATGCGTGTGAGATGAACGTAGTAAGAAGTGGAAAACTAACTGGGTGACTCTCAGGACCCCATCCTTCACCTCACAACGGCAAATCGCATCAGCCTCAGCTCCAAATACCCCAAACCCGACAGCTTCTCAGTCTGCCACTGGACACAATCTCTTTCGCAGCTCACCAGCACGGCCGCTCGAGCCAGCCTTCTCACTGGCCTCTGTGCTTCCCCTCTTTCCCCCAACAATTCTTTCTCCTCACTGCAGCCAGTGGGGCCTTTTATTAAAACATCAGACTGTTATTACCCTGCTTATGGGCCTTAAAAGGCTTCCCTTGTTGTTCAGATCAATAACAGCATCTTTACAACAACACACATGGCTTGTATGACCTGGCACGCTACCCTGCCCCCATCAGGCTGCTCGGCTTCCCTGGCTTCCCTTTGCACCAGCCATGCCCTCTGCCCAGGGGGCCCTTCCCCCATCCACCAGCACCCCCACCCCCACACTCCCTCCTAAAGGTCTCCCTACTCTGGCCGCCTGTGTTATCTCTCAGGACTCCCATCACTACCCACCTCTGAGGGCTTCTTTTCGTTCTGCCGGGGCCAGCCCGACTTGGTGCTGCTGGGCAATTTGGAGCATCGTGATGCAGATGTAGTGTGACCTGCAGAGAGAGCACGGCCTGTGAGACACTCTGGACGTCTGAGAACACCACCCACCTGTGTCCAAGGAGAGAAATCCCATAAAGAAAGTTCTGGCTTGAATGTGCACAGGTGGAGCTGTTCAGCATCTGGAGACTCCCCACCTCTGCCCTGGGACTGTCCCTCCACTGACCAGTGGGGACATGAAGCTCCTCCATGTACAAAACCACAGGGGTTTGGGAACTCAAAGGGCTCGGGGCTAGGTTGCTGTGTGACCCTGGACAAGCCCCTTGCCCTCTCTGGGCCTCTGCTTCCTCCTTGAGAAAGCTAGAATAACCTTCTATTCCCAGTGTCCAGCCCCCCAAGCCCAGCCCAGCCCCTGGCCCCTGCTGCTATTCTCACAATGCTCAGGGATGACGCCTGGTGGGGGCAGAGCAGCAGGCCAGGGGAGTGGAAGCCTGCAGCTCAGAAGTGGAACCAAGACTGCGCCTCAGCCCTGGTTGGAGCCACTTACTAGTTGTGTCATCCTGGGCAAATGACTTAATCTCTCTGAGCCTGTTTACTCAGTTATAAAATGGGGACAAGAGCATAACTGTCTCCATAAGGTTATTTCAAGGATTAAATGGCATGGTGCCTGTAAATTCTTAGCACAAGCCCTGCACCCAGATTCCCGAGCACATTAGCTGCTATTCTTCTTAGGGTCTAAAGTCCTCAGTGGGCTGCAAGTCTGTGGCCTTTGCCCCTATGGGTCAAAGGAGCAGGAAGAAGGACACAGAGAGACTCCAGGGCTTTGGCTGGGCATGGTGGTGGTGGGTGGTGGGGAAGGGGTGCGCCCAGCCTGGCCCAATCCTAATTTAGCCCCAAGACTGTGCTGCCCAGAAGATCACCCTTCCAGGGGCCTCAAAGGGTTCCTGTGCTTGCAATAAAGTCAGAAGTGGCTGAGCCAGGCCATAGGCAGTGTGCCATGAGCAGGGGGCAGGGGGCTGCGATTTCCTGGCACATGGAGGAAAGGCTGGCCGGTTTGGACAGTGGAGCCAAGTTGAGCAGACAGACCCCAAAGGACTGCGGATGAGTCCTGAAGCAGGGAAGGGCTGACCAGCCACCCGGGTCATCTGTCCTCCAACTCGCAGGGGGCTCAGAACTTTGGGAGCTACAAGTGGCCTCAGAGAACCCTCCAACCCCACTTGGTCACTGCATCTGTGAGTGAGGAGAGGCCCAGAGTTGCCAGCCTCCAGGACCAACCTCCCAAGTACAGCCCCTTCTTTCCTTAGCCTGGCCTTCCACCAGGACAAGCATTGCTAGGAGTGATCTCCCCGGCAGGGTAGAACATCTTTCTCTTCCAGGTAGGCCTAGCTTCCTGGGACATGTGAGAAGAGCTGCCTTGGGACCAAGCACTGGAGAAGAGGCTCCCTAGGCCTCATTTTTCTCCTTGACAAACCCCACTCTACCAGCTGGCCCACTGACACATCCACCCATGTGCTAAGTCTACTTCTGAGATTCTATTCTCAAAAGCCCACGAAGGTCTGGTTTCTTCATCAGTTTCTTTAGCAAGCATTTACTAAGCACCTACTACATGCCAGACCTTAGCTATGTGCTGGGGCTACAGCAGTGAGTAAGACATGACCAGCTCTTATCAAGGAGCTCTTCTACCTGCCTTGTTAGAGGATGGACATGTATCAGGTAATTAATTATAATGCAGAGTGACAGGTTCTGTATTTGGTGTGTCAAACTTCCCAACAGGGCCCTGGGCCAACAGGATGGGCAGAGGGAGAGGAGGAGCAGACAGGGGCAATGTACGCAAAGGCCCATGGGGGAGTGGATCTGTTTGAACCAGAGCAAAACATGTGGGGCTGAGACCCAGGCGGAAGGGGAGGAGATGGTGAAGAGGATAGCAAGGCCCTGGAGGCTATGGTCAGGTGGATGAAACTTTCTTGGGAGCAGAGGGATCTGACCTGACTTATGCTTTTGCTTATATGGCCCCCTGAGGCTGCTTGGAGGAGCTGGGGCCTCCAGGCAGCCCCCCACCCCCCACCTGGGCCTGACAATTATCCACATGCTTTCCCTGCAGGAGCCCCACATGGAAGGCCTTACTGTCGGTGGTGTCAGAGTTGTCGCTGCTGATGGAGTATTTTCGCCTCTTCTCTTCCATCTGCAACAAAAGGGAGGTCGTTACCCTCAAAGACAGCTTGAGAAATTCTCAATCTCATAGAAGATTGCCCCCATAACCAACCTAACCAATCTCCCCACAGGCACCCCCACTGCAGCAGCATGAGAACCAGGCTCTGCTTCCATCAGCCTGACTTTCCTCCCCACCCACAGGGGTCCTGAGGTCGGGTGAGGGGCTCCATCTCCTGGCGCCTGGGCCTGGAGCCTGCAGGCAGGCAGGGATCCTGCTACAGGGGACAGAGACAGTGGACAAGGGGGATCAGCAGTCCGTAACGGCACAGTGTCACAACCTGCCCAGGCCCTCCCAAATCACAAACGGTGCCCTGGTGAGCGCTGCAGAGGGGAGGGGAGAGCAAACAAGACCGATTCTGCCAGGAAGATCGTGCTATCTGAATTCAGACACAAGCCAGTCCAGGCAACACCAAGGGCACATTCTTGGAGTGACAACCAGCGCAGCGGGCGGCCGGGGCCGGGGCCTCCTGGCTGAGACTCTGGGACGTACCCGGCCCCGGGGTGACTGAGCCAAACCTCAGCCTCACCAGTAAGGCACTAGGCTGGGCTCCGCCACCAGCCCACCCACGTCCCCAGAGAAAGTTCCCCAAACCAACTTAATCTCAGTATCTCAGTATCTTCAGTTTTAGGGCAATAGAGGCAGAGCTGGCTCACTGACCCTGTCCCCTACCTGCATTACTGCTTGTTCCCAACAACCCTGTGAGCTGTGGGCCATCCACCTGTCACACGTCGGGTTCGGGTGGGTGTCTTGACCTGTCAGTAACTGGCCGAACTGGGAATCCACATGGTCTGATGGCTGAGCCCATGCTGAGCTGCCTTTGCGCCCTCTGTCAGTTCCTGCTGGGTGGAAAATGCTTCCCCACCCACTATCTCTAGTTCTGCAGTGTCCTGGGTGGCAGAGCCTGCTCCTGCCCCCACTTTGAGAGGGCCACCCCTAGCGGCTTGTTAACTGGCCCGAGGTCTCCCAGCTAGACAGCTGCTGAGTCCTCCCCGGAGAACAGATCTGGGGCTCAGGGTCCAGAGGGTTCCCCCCATGTTCTAGCTCGTCCTAGAACCTGGGCCGCCTCACTGCCCACGGCAACGGAGGGGGAGCCAGTCCCGCTAGGCAGAGAGCCCGCTGCCTGAACCCAGCCCCCCACACACACCCTGCGGCTCGCTGCCCCCTTCTCTCCCCGCTGCGCCTGGGTGTCCCTTCTGCAGCCGTACTGCAGCTCTGCGTCCGCTCCCTAAGCCAGGGCATGACCACGGGTCTAGCTGACTAGGAAAACCCTCCGGCCTCAGACGTGACCTCAGCCAGGACCCTCTCTCTCCGCCCCTCCAACCCCCCAGCAGCAGGATCCGGAGGACAGACAAGCTCACCGGGGCTGCCTGCTGCCCAGCTCTAAAGGCAAGAAAGAGCTCTGCAGAGAGTGAGGTCTGGAGGGTGGCCGAGTGGCCCGAGTGGCATGGAGGCCAGGGCAGCGGGCACAAGGACGGCGGAAACTGCCAAGTACTCACAGGGGCGGGGTGCAGGGCCCTCACCCAGCCCGCAGAACGCCCCTCTGTTGTGGGTGGGTTTGATGGGGGCTCCCTTTTGCAGACTAGGAAATCAAAGCTCAGAGGTTTAGTGACTTGCCCAAGACCACAATGCTTTAAGAAACCTGCTCGACTCAAGAGGCAGGCGGTCAGACTCCCCTGCCTGAGCAGCACAGGGCAGGCAGCCCAGGTCATGGACTGAATGGGGCGACACCGCCCCACTGTGCCACCCTCACTGTCCTCCGGGGTCTGCATGCCACGTGTGACAAAGACCCTGACTCTATCCCACATCTTGCCCAGCCCAACCCTGTCACTGCAACCACCCACCTTCTCCTGCCATCCTATCCACGAATTTCATTTCTCTTCATTCCCAGCAGAGTACACGTGGGGCTCTGACTTCAAACCAGGGGCTCTCCCAGCTTTAAAAAAGGCAGGAGCTCTGGATTCAGGAGACACGTGGTTTACCTCCTAGCCTCACCGCTAGCTACCCCAGGAATATTGGGAAAGACACATCTCCTAGAGAATACAAATGGGATCTGGATTTTTACATGAAATGTCCTGAACTCAAGATACTGGCAACTGGCTCAAGATTTTTAACACTTTGAGAGGGCCAAACTAAACATATCTGTGGGCCAGAATCAGCGGGTGAGAATAAATAAGAGCAGCAAAAAGCCCTTAGCACACGGTAAGTATTCCTTACAGGTTCCTGTTATCAAAACCATGGTAACCCAGGCGCGGAGTCCAATGAGTAGGTGTCCCGTGGGGAGCTCCTCAGACCGGTGAGCCCCCGCAGAAAGGAAGGTCCCCTCACACAGGACTCCTCGTCCCCTACATCGTCCTTACAGTGCCTGCTCCTGTCCCCCTTCCAACCTGCCCTTCATGGCACACCCAGGGGAGGCCCAGAGCTCCTTCTGGGCCATGGACACCCCAGGGAGGCTGTTAATAAGGGAGCAGATCTTTTGGTGGTTTCATTAGAATCATCGCTACGTTTCTGGAGAGCTGATGTTTTGGGAGGAACACCACTTCTGGGAGGGACACATCTTTCCCGTGAACCGAGGCCCCCCTGCCTCCTCTACTTCCCGCTGTCACAGTCGCCAAGGAAGTCCCAAATGAGGCGAGAGCCCTGCTGTGGCCTCACGGCCCTGTGGCTCATGAATTCCCTCCCTTCAACCTGGAAAGATGGGGCAGAGGGAGGGGGCTGCTTCACTGAGGCCCAAATCGAGGGCCACAGACACAAGTGGGGGTGCTGAAATCGGGTCTTGGCCTCTGGTTTTCTCTCTCCACTGGCCCAGCCTCTCCCAAAGCAAGGTGTCCTCTGCACCACAAGGCACCTGCTTCTGGGGAAAGGGCCCCCAAAAGTCAGCCTACAAGCGAGACTCAAGGAAAGGGTCTCCCTTCCCTTCCACGCACACTGGCCACCCTCTCATGGAGACACAGCTAGGAAGCCGTCCTCCCGAGAGTGTGGGTGTCCGAGCGCCCCTTCACTGGAGCAGCAGCCACAGCCTCTGTGACCCACGGCCCCCATGGCCAGCCCTTGGCAAGTGCAACCTCCTCTCCCAGCAGACTACACCTTAAATCCGCCCACTGCCACGCAGGTCCACACCGCGCTCAGCTCCCGCCTGGTCGCCTCGTTCAGCTCCCACTCTCTAGTATTGTCCCCCATAATCCAGGCCCGGCCTGGTGTTTGAAAAGCACAAATGGGATCATGACACGACCCTACTCAAAATCTTCCAAAGGCTTTCCACTTATCAAAGGACAAAACTCAAACTCCTCACCACAAGACCTTATATAATCCGGCCCCTGCCTGTCCCTCCTTCCTCAGCATTTTGCAGTCACACTCGCCTCCTTGCATTACCTCAAACAAGTCAAATATTCCACGTCTCGAGACCTGGGCGCAGGCTGTTGCCTCCACTTCTAATGTCCGGCTGGGTCGTCGATGCATGTCTGACTTCTAACGCTTCAGCTTAAAGTCACCTGGCATCTTAAGAAACTTCTCTACCCCTGTAACGCTTCAGAGTACCCATCACAATTTGTGTTTGTCTACTTGTGAACTGTCCTTCCCTTGGGAAGGTGTGTTCCACGAGAAAAAGTAGCATGCCCGTGTGGAATCCTCCTAGGGCCCCAGTGCCTCCCTAGCATGACCAGGGCCATAAAAGGGGCTCGACACATGCCAAGTCCTGAGTGGACTCTTGTCCCCTTCCTCCAGAAGCGTGGGGACCACACAGAGCTGGCCTGCCCGTGGCTTGCAGGAACAAACAACCCGTCACAAGAGCTGGTCCTATTTTCCCAGCCTGCTTCTCCATCTTAACCTCACACATTTTCCAGGAGGCTTTATTTGGTTGGGCTCCTGGCTAATGATCAATGTCAACTCAGTAATAGGGCAGCAGTTTGGTGGCAGATGTTTTCTTGGCAGCACCAGCCACTGGTCTTAGTGGGGGCCCTGGGCCTGGACTTGAAACACCGATGCCTAATGCCAGCCCCCCTTTAAAGACCTCTCGGCAAATAAACTCAAATAAACACCCTGGGCCTCCATTAACGCCCTTCCAGCTGACCCTGGGAACAGTGGGCCTTTCAGTCCTGCTACAGCAGCCGCCCCCTGGGCAGTTAAAACACCCCAACCTGGCCTCCAGCCTCCGCTCCCTGGGGGCCACCAGGCCTGCCCTGCCCGCCACCACACACAGCAGGATCTCGCCCTCCCCCTTCAAAGGAAAAAAAAAAGGACTTTCAAGCAGGCAATTTACCATTCCAGACACAATCTTTCAAAGAGAAACAAAAACTCTCCCTGTCTGAGGCAGACCGCTAAGGCGTGTGTGTAATAAGATGCTAATACAATTTAATGATATTTCAGCTGGAAAACCTGTCCTCGGAGCCTCCTTGTGTCGGGAAGGCCAGACATTCAGAAAACAAGGGCTGCACACTCTTAAATCGCTTTCCATGGGGGTCAGAGCCCCGCTCTTTCTTAGCTCTCATTAACTTTAATGCCTTCTCAGGGATAGTAATTGCAGTTACGAACATGATTTTGTACAGACTAGAGGGCCACTGCCTTGGGCCCTCAACCTGCTTCTCCAACCGTCTTCACCAAGTCTAAGGGAGTGTGAGGCCTCCTCTGCCACCCATCGCGGCCCACCTGCAGGGCCAAGTGCACCAGAGGGCGCCTGGCTCCCCCAGAGCACACTCCAACCTCCACCCCCTCAGGTCTGGTTCCGAGGGCATAACCAAGAGTTCCCGAGAACGAAAGGGGCTTTGCCTACTTTTTCCTTCAGTACCTTCTCATCCCACTCTCTACTTCAGGGATGGGACACATCAGTCTGCTTGCTCCCAGAACTGGTTGCCCATTGGCAACTGTCAGATCCTTCTGATACCTTCTTTAGGTTCTCTGACCTAGCCTACAGGTGAGAGATCAAAGGTCAAATGTCCTTACAGCCACTAAGAGCTAGGCACTGTTATTAATCCTATTTTGCAGATACCAAAACTGAGGAACAGAGTGACCATCACAGCTTGTAACTACACAGCCAGGATTCAGACCAGGGCTGTCTCACTCCAGACAGGGCACCCCACCAACCTAGGCTGAAGTCCACAGGCCCATGAGTCCAGGGCAAATTTCTATTGGTCATCAGAGAAAGGGCTAAATGGCATCCATCAGGGCTCAGGACCAGCCTTTCTGGCTTCCTAGACTTTGAGCCAGGGCCTGGGACCCTAAGCCTTCAGCCACATGGTAAAGATCCCCCGTCTGGGGGGCAGGGCAGGCCTGGGGTATTCCCCCACCTCACAACTCTGATCCGGCCTCCCCTTAGAGAAACTTGAAGGAGAGCTGTGAGGCTCGCCAAAGCCTGATGGGTCACTGGCATCAGGCAGCTGGTTGCCAATTAACGGGAACATCAACTAACCAACACCCTGCCCCAATCTCCAGGATGTGGGGGTCAGTGTCAAAGCCCTAACCCTCAAGACCCTGGGTGCACCTGGGGTGTGGGAGACCGGCAGTCCCACTTCACCTGTCAATGAAAGCTAAGTGGAGGAGATTTCCGACAGCTTTTTGGATCACTGTGACTAACCATTTAAGCCAAGCAATTTAGGGAAAGAAAAAGCACACTGGATGGGAAAATGTTCTGGAAACATTTGCTGCATACCAAGCCCAAACAACTTTATCCTTACACACTTCTTCTCCGAAAGGGCTGGGGAGACCCTTAGCCAGTTTCAAAACTAACATTCACTCCAAGCCCTGCTGCCTGGGGTGAGGACTTCCCTCCACGAGGCATTTGCTGTGGAACCAAATGCCTCTCCACTCAAAACAACAGCCAATAGCACTTGGGACAACTGAAAGGCCTCCAGATCAAACAAACATCCCTTTTTTTTTTTTTCCTACCACGCAAACTTTCTCAATAAATTATTCGCCCACTTCGGATCAAAGCCTGTTTTTGCAGCCTGTGACCTAAAAAGCAAATAGCATCTCTTAAACATGAAAGCCCTCCTCCCTGCCTGGGTCGGCTTTATTACTCATTCCTTCCCCTTACAGTTATTCTGTTGTTATTTTCCTCCTCTGCTTGTTAAGATCGCTCTGCAAGTCCCAACTCGCCAGAGGAAGACGGGACAAGAGGGATGGTGCTTGGGGCTCTAAGGTGAGAGGAAGTCAGGGTAGGGGAGAAGCGGGTACCCTGGGATCCCAGGAAACAGGGCCAGGCCCGGTTGGCAGCTCCTTGCCCGGCCCTTTTGCCAAATGTCCTACTGGGAATTTTACCAGTGAAGGAAGGGAGTTACTGCCACCCGGGAGGAGGGCCCAGGCTACCACCCCTGGGCCCAGGAATCAGTATGCAAACATAAACTCTGAGAGGGCCTCCTAACAGGTCTTCCGTGCTCAACTCAAGTAGGGCTTCTCTCCCTTCCAACAAAGGCACGGAGGCCAGAGGGGCGGCAGGTGGGCATACCTCACTCAGCCCCTTCTCACCCTTTGACGCTACTCTGGGTGCAACATGGGATGTTTCCCAATGACCCCCTGCACACTCTGCCCCTGGATAAAACTTTGGGCATTGGAATTTCACAGTTACATGAGCCGGGAATGCCAGGACAGGAACGAGGCTTGAAAATCCGCAGTGTTGCCGGCTGAGGCGAACATGCCGTCAGCGAAGGGCAAAGAGAAACTCGGCGCCGCGCGGCTTGAGGTCGGTGGCCAAGACGGTCAAAAAGTACCCAGGCCCGCGGCAGCGGCTAATGGACTGGGGGTGGGGGCGCGCGTCTCCACTCTGCCCCTGGAGGCAGTCGGCGGGACCGCAGGCTGGAGGCGCGCGGGCGTGATTCCGACCGCCGGAGCCGGGAGGAGGAGCCGGAGGTGGCTGCGGGGGGCGCGGGCCCGGCGAAGGAAGGGCAGGAGGCGGTTCGGGCCCCGGACAGCGCCGGGCAATGGGCGTGACACCGGGAGGGGAGGGGCTTAGGGGGATGCAGGGAAAGGCAGCTGGACCCTTTGCGGGGTGGGCAGCTGTATACAGGAGAGGTGGTAAGGTTCGGGGAGGGGGTGGGTCCTGGGCCTCTGGAAGCTCGAGAGGAGCCTTCCTGCCCATCTCGCAGACATCCCCATCCTCCGGCAGAACAACTACGCCTCGCCAGGCAGCCCCCCGCCTTCCATCCCTCGGCCGGGAGAAGGGGGTGTCTCAGGGCCCAGTATGGGCGGGAAGGGACCGGAGGGAGCCACAAGTCTGCACCCAGGCGGGGAGGAGGCGGGCGGGAGCCGCTCCGCAGGCGCAGGCGAGTGGGTGGGAAGGAGGGAGGGAGAAAGGGAGGAAGGAGGTGAGGCTGGGAAGATGCCACTGCCGGGGGCGGGGCGGGGCCGGTGATCCGGCAGAGGGACTGCAGCGGTTTTGGTGGGGGCGGGGGCTGCAATGTCACTCATTTGGGGGTCAGGTGTGTGCGTCCCAGGCAGGGGCCGCCACGCGCCTACATCTTCCCGGTACCACCCCGGGGGCGCCGGGGCGGAGGCGGAGAGCAGGGGGACTGCGGAGCCGTCCCCGGAGCGGGACGCGAACCGGCAGAGTTGGGAGAAGGTAAACAACGGCCACGCCCCCTGCCGTCGCCCCGCGGGCGCGCACCCGCCGCTCCGGCCGCCGCCGGTACATTTCCACTCTCCTAGCGCCTCTACCCCGCCGGACTCCCGCGCAGCCCCGGAGGGGTGGTTGCCCCCAACCCCAGCCCGCGCCTCGGCGCCGGGGCCGTGCACTTCCCCCCACTCACCTGGAAAAAGCGTCTCCCGCACATCCAAAAAACTGTCTTAATTTGTGCAGAGCCTCGGCGCCCCGGAGCCAAGCATGCTGCCCCCGCGTGCAGCACCCGCGTGCACCCAGCCCGGAGAGGGGGCGAGAGGGCGGAGGCGGTGGCCTCCGGAAGGTGTCTGGGGCCGGACTAGCTGCACGTGAGCCCAGTGCGGGGTCATGTGCACCAGCTCAGCCCGGTTCGGCGCCCGGACGTGCTGCGTATCAACAAAATGAAACTCGGGGCGACAGGAGGGCAGATAGCTCCAGGTCCCGAGCAGCGCCCCCCCCCCGGGGCAGTCGACAGCCGCCCCCCCCCGCACCGTTTACCCACCGCAGCCCCTTCTCCCGGCCCGAGCCGCGGGGCAAGTTGCAGCACCGGCGCGCCCCCGCCCGCCCGCGCCCCCTCGCCGGTCCGGGGGCGCTTTGCCGCAGTCATTAATAAAGAAGGTCGCCAAGCTCACCCTTCCAAAAGTTGTTGTTGCATGCGCCCCTCTCAGCCTCCCCGCACTGTACTCTTTAAAACACGACTGACCAACATGCGCAATCTCTCTCCCCAGTGCTGTGCATCTCACCACCCCCCCTACCCCCCGCCCCCCGGCGCTGGCTTCCTAGAACAGGCAGCCAGCAGGAGAGAGAGGGAGCGAGTGAGCAAGAGAGAGCGAGGGAGCGAGAAGCGCTGGCAGATCTGTTGCAAAAACACAAAATAATGCCGTAGAGATGCGCAGGGCCCTTCCACTTGAGGGTGGATCTTACCTTGCTCCGCCGTGCCCTCCCGAGGGGCGCTGCCCTCGGCTACGCGCCACAGCGGGGGCCGGCGCGGAAAGGATGCTCCCGAAACCCGGAGCTCCTGGGGCCGGCGCGGAAGGGCGGGGGGCGCGCATCCATCCGGGGTCGCGGCGAGGGAGGGAGCCGGGCCCGCGGCCTCCCCAGCCACGGACGATCAACCCGCGAGACCCCAGCGGGCGCGGCTAGGAGTGGGCGCAAAGTAACTCCGTGGACGCTGCTCGCTTCCCCCCACCACCTCCAAATAGCCTCCAACTGCGATGGCCGCGGTCGGCACCATTCACCAACCCCCTGTGTATGTTTCTGTTTCTTTTTAAACCAAGACTTCCTTGTGATCTCTTTAGAAAAAAAAAAAA
>PVIY010015663.1:0-53357 GCA_004026745.1 Myrmecophaga tridactyla | reverse complement strand
TATTGAATATCAACAACCCTTTCAAACAACTGTTTTGATGTTGCCAATTCATGAAAACAAGAGGTAACCCATCTTCATGGTCTCACCATTGTATCCCCCTAAATCCCCCTGTTGGTTGCCTGGTGTCTCATCCTGATACCACTTTCACCCCTTATTCAGTAGGTTTTCTTTGGTTTTGCTTCTACCTTTTGTAGTGGTACATCCCTAACATCTCCAGCTACTTCCTGGTCAACTTCTTTTAATTTGTTTGAGTTAATGCTAAATAATTGTTCTTCATTAAATATAGTTAATATGTGACTGTATTTATTTGTTCTAGTTCGATAAAAGCAAAGTACATATATGAAAATTTATTTCAGTGCAGGGAAATAAAGGTGAGGTCTAATTGTGCTAATTGTTGATATAGATCAGGTTATCCCAACCTTCCTGTATCTAGGATAGATAGTCTTAATAGGATTTTTACTGTCACACCAGGGTAACTATATCCTTCATGGAACTGTCTAGACAAATTTTGATGCTGTTTTTAAGCATTGTCACCTCATCAATGCCATAGAATATATTTTTGACCAGTTACTGGGATTTGTATCTAAAGTATAGAAATAAAAGACAATGTCCTCAGATGACTAAGGTATAGATAAAGATGGTTAATCTGTGAATAAAGTAAAATAGATTTTGAGCATCAAATTAAATTTCTGTCATTTATTTTTTTTTCTGAAATGACTATGAGCAATCTGATGTATGGGAGACTAAAGCATTTCACCAACATCACAGTCTAAAAAGTTGAATCCTCCCTAAAATCAAAAATAGTAAAATAATGGAAAGAATGTGGGCCTTGAAAGCAGTCAAATCACACACTATATTTAACAATAACAAAAAAAGGCAATCGCTATAATGTGTGCATGTGCGGGTCTGTGTGTGTGTGTGTGTGTGTGTGTGGTAGATGGGGAAAATGAGACTGATGGTAACTCAGATTTTTTGTAGCATGATTATTTTTACTTTTGCAAGTACATTTTTAACTTTAAGAAACATTGCTCTGAGTTAACTTGAAATATGTGAAGTGGCTTTGAACCATTGTGAGGTCTTTGAGGATAAAGATGACATGGCACTCTTCTTTCAATCTTTGGCACCTAGCCTAGTGCCTGGACATATAAGACGTTCAATACATGCTTATTGATTTGGATTTCCATTAGTGTGACTCATCCATTGTTGGCACATTACCTTTAGGGCAATAATAAGGTGATCGACCCAAAGACAATTGAATGGACTTGCAGATTATTTATTACAAAAGAAAATTTCAATAATCTCAGGTCTGAAAAAGGAATGGCTATCTATTCCTAAAAGATAAACCATTACAGAGATCAATATCCACATATCAAAAATATTTATGTGAAGAAATATCCACACACATATAGTCCAACAATATTACAAAATCAATGACTGACAATATCATCATACACTTGTATATTCATCACCATGATCATTTTTAGAACATTTGCATCAATCCAGAAAAAGAAATAAAAAGAAAAAAAACCCTCATACATCCTGTATAACTTACCCCTCCTTCTCATTAACCCACAGTTTTTCAATCTACCCAATTTTTACCCTTTATCTCTCCCTATTATTTATCTATTTTTTAAATCCTTTTTTAAAAAAAACTTATCCGCTCATATCCTGGATAAAAGGAACACTAGACACAAGGTTTTCATTATCACACAGTCACTTTGTAAAAGCTCTATAGCTATATAATCATCTTTAAGAATCTAGGCTACTGGAACACAATTCAACAGGTACTTCCCTCAAGCCACTCCAATACACCATAAACTAAAAGGGATATCTATATAATGCATAAGAATAACCTCCAGGATAACCTCCCAACTCTGTTTGAAATCTCTCAGCCACTGAAACTTTATTTTATCTCATTTCTCTCTTCCCACTTTTGGAAAAGAAGGCTTTATCATTCTTATGATGCCAGGTCCCAGCTCTCCCTGGGAGTCCAGACTCACATTGCCAGAGAGATTTACACCCCTGGGAGTCATGCCCCACATATTGGGGAGGGCAGCAAATTCACCTGCTGAGTTGGTTTAGAGAGAGAAGCCATGTCTGAGCAACAAAAGAGATTCTCTGGGGGTGACTCTTAAGCATAACTGTCAGTAGGCTTAGCTTCTCCTTTGCAAGAATGAGCTTCATAGGGGCAAGCCCCAAGATTGAGGGCTCAGCCTATTGAATTGGTTGTCCTCACTGCTTATAAGAATATTTGGAATGCCCCAGATGGGGAAGCTTAATATTTCTTTCTTTCTCCCCAGTCACCCAAGGGGAGTTTGCAAATACTTTTTCATTCTCTACCCAAATTATTCTGGGATAAAGAGGGAACCATGGTGTATACATACAATGGACTACTGAGTGGCTGCAAGAAGGAATGAGGTTGTGAGGCATGCCACTAGGTGAATGAAAAAGACTGTATGTTGAATAAAATGCCAGAAAAAAAGGCAAATATTACCATGGCTCACTCACATGGAATAACTATAATATACAAACTCATAGAATTGAAGTCGAGAGCATGGGTTATCAGGTTGGGGCCTGTTCTAGTTTGCTAGCTGCCGGAATGCAACACACCAGAGATGGATTGGCTTTTAATAAAAGGGGATTTATTTCGTTAGTTCTTCAGAGGAAAGGCAGCTAACTTTCAACTGAGGTTCTTTCTTACATGCAAAGGCACAGGGTGATCTCTGCTGGCCTTCTCTCCAGGCCCCTGGGTTCCAACAACTTTCCCCAGGGTGATTCCTTTCTGCATTTCCAAAGGCCTGGGCTGAGCTGCGAGTGCTGAGATGACACATGCTGAGCTGCCTGGGCTGTGCTACATCGAGCTCTCTCATTTAAGCACCAGCCAATTAAGTCAAACATCATTCATTGCAGCAGGCACGCCTCCTAGCCAACTGCAGATGTAATCAGCAACAAATGACGTACCATTGGCTCATGGCCACAGCAACAGAACTAGGTGCCTTCACCTGGCCAAGTTGACAACTGAATCTAACTACCACAGGGCGTATTGTAAAGATTCCTAGATTGCAAGCTCTTATAGCAGTCACATATATTTAGGAGTTGTAACTGATATTTCTAAATTCTAAGATATTGAGCTATTTGTACATAACCTGGTCATTCCCTGAAACTTCAGGTATTTATGTGACAGCTGAGACTCAGTGTTAGAGCTCTGAAGCTATGAAAGTCAGCAGTACCCCACACAGCAACTGTTTAAAAAGCTGAACTGGGTAGGATTAAGGTAAATCAGAATAGTAGGAAAGGATGACCCATATTTTCAAACTTCAACCTCTGTGCGAGAGAAAAAGGGAAACAAAGGGAGAGATGTTTATTTGGTGCAAAATTTATATTTTGGGTGGCACATTATCTAATTTTACCTGTATCATCAGTTTACTTGAATACCATAATTACATGGACTCTTGAATACAGCGTGAGATGGCATTGGTTTATATGGGTTACTGTGATGTCCTGATGTCCTGACTTATCCCAGCGTAATCAGTATAATCAATTTGATTAGAATTGACATTGTATATATATATATTTAGCCTTCCAATCCATGAACACAGTATGCCTTTCTGTTTATTTAGGTCTTCCATGATTTCTTTTAGCATTTTCTTGTAGTTTTCTGTGTATATGTCTTTTGTATCCTTAGTTAAATTTATTCCTAAATATTTGATTATGTTGGTTCCTATTGTAAATGGAATTTTTCTTGATTTCCTCCTCAGATTGCTCATCGGTAGTGTATAGAAACACTACGGATTTTTTTGCAGTTGATCTTGCACCCTGACACTTTGCTGTACTCATTTACTAGCTCTAATAGGTTTGCTGTAGATTTTTTGTGATTTTCAACATACAGTATCATATCATCTGCAAACAGTGAGAGTTTTAATTCTCCTTTTCCAATTTGGATGCCTTTTTATTTCTTTTTCCTATCTAGTTGTTTTGGCTAAAACTTCCAGCACAATGTTGAATGACAGTGGTGACAGTCGGCATCTTTGTCTTGTTCCTGATCTTAGAGGGAAAGATTTCAGTCTTTCCCCATTGAGGATGATGTTAGCTGTGGGTTTTTCATAGATTCCCTTTATAATGTTGAGGAAGTTTCCTTCCCTTCCTATCCTTTGAACTGTTTTCATCAAGAAAGGATGTTGAATTTTTTCAAATGCCTTTTGTGTAGCAATCGAGATGATCATGTGGTTTTTCTGCTTTGACTTATTGACATGGTGTATTACCTTAATTGATTTTCTTGTGATCGACCAGCTTTACATACCCAGAATAAATCCCACTTGGTCATGGTGTGTAATTCTTTCAATATGATGCTGGATTAGATTTGCAAGTATTTTGTTGAGGAATTTTGTATCTATGTTTACAAAACAGATTTGTCTGTAATTTTCTTTTCTTGTAGTATCTTTGTCTGGCTTTGGCATTCAGATGTTGTTGGCTCATAGAATGAGTTAAGTAGCTTTCCCTCCTTGTTATTTTTTGAAGAATTTGAGCAGGATCTGTACTACTTCCTTCTTGAATGCTTAGTAGAATTCACATGTGAAGCTCTCTGGTTCTGGATTTTTCTTTTTGGGGGAGCTTCTTGTTGACTGATTCAATCTTGTTCCTTGTGATTGGCTTGTTGAGTTTGTCTACTTCTTCTCAAGTAAATGTAGGTTGTTCATGCCTTTGTAGAAAATTGTCCATTTCATCTGCATTGTCTAGGGTATTAGCATATAGTTGCTCATTGTATCTTCTCATTAACTTATTTATTTCTGGGTTTTTTTTTCTGGTTTTCTTGATTTTCTATATTGTTTTTAAATTCTCAATTTCATTTATTTCTGCTCTAAACTGTGTGATTTCTTTCCTTTGCTTTGTGATTAGTTTGCTGTTCTTTCTCTAGTTCATCAGGTGAGCAGTTAATTCCTCAATTTTTGCCCTTTCTTTTTTTTTAATATAGGCATTTAAGGTAATAAATTTCCCTCTCAGCACTGCCTTTGGTGCATCTCATAAATTTTGATATGTTGTGTTTTCATTTTCCTTTAGATATTTTTTGATTTCTCTTTTAATTTCTTCCTTGACCCACTGGTTGTTTAAAAATGTGTTGTTTAGCCTCCAGGTATTTGTGAATTTTCTGACTGTTACTGATTTCCAACTTCATTCTATATGATCTAAAAAATGTTTTTTATAATTTCAATTTTTTTAATTTCTTGAGACTTGCTTTGTGACCCAGCATAATGTTTATCCTTGAGAATGATCCATGAGCACATGAGAAAAATGTATATCCTGCTATTATGGGGTGTAATGTTCTGTAAATGTCTGTTAAGTCTAGTTAATTTATCATATTATTCAAAATCTTTGTTTCCTTGTTGATCCTGTCTAGATATTCTATCCATTGATGAGAGGGGGAATTGAAGTTTCCAACGATTATGTTATAGGGTTCTAGTATTGTCAGTGTTTACCTCATGTAATTTAGAGCACTCAGGCGTGGTGCTTAAATATTTATGATTGCTATGTCTTCTTGTTGAATCGTTCCTTTTATTAATACATAGTGTCCTTCTTTGTCTCTTTTCATCATTTTACATTTGAAGTCTAACTTGACAAATATTAATATAGCTACTCCTGCTCTTTTCTAGTTGTGGTTTGTATGAAATAGCTTTTCCCAACCTTTCATTTTCAACCTATTATTGTCCTTGAATCTAAAGTAAGTCTCCTGGAGACAGCTTATAGATGGGTCCTGTTTTTTAATCTATTCTGCCAGTCTATGTCTTTTGATTGGGGAGTTTAAACCATTAAAATTTAGTGTTATTACAGTAAAGGTAGTACTTTCTTCTACCAATTGTCTTCTGAATTTAATACATCAAATCTATTTTGTCCCTCTTTTTACCTGTACTGATAGTCTTCATTTCTGCACTCTTCTCCAGACCTCTCTCTCCTGTCTTTTCCTATCTGCCTACAGTGATTCCTTTATTATTTCTTGTAGAGGCAGTCTCTGTCACAAATCTCTCAGTGACTGTTTGTCTGAAAATATTTTTATGTCCCCCTTGTTTTTGAAGGGCAATTTTGCTGGATATAAAATTCTTGGTTGTCAGTTTTTCTCTTTTAGAATCTTAAATATGTCATATCACTGCCTTCTTGTCCCTATGGTTTCTGGTGAGAAATCCACACATAGTCTTATCAATCTTCCCTTATATGTGATGGATTGCTTTTCTCTTGCTACTTTCAAAATTCTCCCTTTGTCTTTGACATTTAACAATCTGATTAGTGTCTTGCTGTATGTTTATTTGGATCTATTCAGTTTGGGTATGCTGCACTTCTTAGATCTAATTTTATATCTTTCATAAGGAATTTTCAGTGATTATTTCCTCCATTAGTCTTTCTCCCCCTTTTCCCTTCTCCTCTCATTCTGGCACACCCACAACACATATATTTGTGCATGCCATGTTGTCATTCAATTCCCTGAGACCATGATCATATTTTTTTATTTTTTCCTTATATTTTCTTTTGTGTGTTGGATTTCAGATGTCCTGTCCTCTAGTTCACTAATCCTTTCTTCTGCTTCTTCATATCTATTATAGGTTTCCGTTTTTTTTTCTTTCATCTCTTCTGTTGTGCCTTTCATTCCCATAAGTACTGAACTTTGATTTTTCAAACTTTCAAGTGTTTTATGTTCATCCACTAGCTTCTTTATATCCTCCCTCACCTGGTTGATTTGATTTTTGATGAGATTTTGAATGTCTGCTCAAATATCCTGAATTAGTTGTTTCAACTCCTGTATATATATATATATATATATATATATATATATATTTTGAAGTGCTGGTTTGTTCCTTTGACTTGGCCCTATCTTTAATTTTCCTAGTAAGACGCGTTATTTTTTTTCTGGCATCTAGGCATTTGATTTCCTTAATAAGTTTATTCTGGAGGTTGTTTTCACTCTTTTGCCTAGGATTTTCTGGCTGGATGGCTTTGTTCTCTATCTGTTCTTTGACATTCAGCTCAACATATTCTAGACCTCCAGTATCAGTTCTATTTAACTGATCAGAATTTTTCTGTTCTTTTTTTTCTGTTTCTTGTCCTGACTTATATGGAGGCTTTATTTTTGAGGACAGCCTACCAGATATTATAGATCCCAGTCAGATTTTCCAAGACCAAGCAGTCCTAGGTTTCAGGAAGAAAGAGTAGCCAGCATCAGTTTTTCCTCTAGGTGAGACACAAAGTTTGTCAAGCTTTCCTATGAAACCTCTAGACTCTGCTTTTCCTATCCTGCCCAGCTTGTGGCATTTGTCTGCCCATGGCTTCCCACCAACTTAAAGTGATGGTATGCCTTTAATTTCAGCAGACTCTCCCTGTCAGGGGCATGGTTGAGTCATAGGTGAGGCAGTAGATGGGCTTTGCTTCTGTTTTCAAGTGCCTGGGGCTTGAATTTCTTGAAGTAAGGATTCTGCTCCAACTGGGCTTTGCCTCCATTTTCTTGGGGGAGATATGTTCTTTAGGAAATTAGGACCTTTTACCTGACTAGTTACTTTCTCTCTATAAATGCTTTAGTTCCACCCTTGCCCGGGGGCAGTGCTTACAGTTCTATCTAATGAGCTGTTTAAAATGTTAAAAAAGAAAGTACAAAAGAAACTTTTCAGTGTCAAATGCCCACTCCTTGGGTTTGCCAATCAAGAGCTTGGGTTGGTATGTGGCTGTATGTATCTCCAGGCTCTATGTGCTCCCTTTTTTGGGGGGTGGGGGTGGGGGGTGTCCATCCCCTTTCCAGTATTTTGTGTTGTCTAACTCAAAAGCCTCTTTTTTTAATGTCAACCCCACCCCCTTTCTGCCAGGGCATAAACTCCTTTATTGCTTATTTCAGGTTAATCTGTTCTGAGGGCCTGTTTTCAGTACTCAGAATTTGTTAACTAATTCCACAATTGGACCTTGGTTGTGCTAAGCCCTTTCTAATATTAAAAATTGTTTTCCTTCCCCTTGGAGAACCAGCCTACTGTGCCCATGGGGGAGGTGCACAAGCCTGCATGGTTTGGGGGGCTTACAGTTCTGTGTGGAATCTCAGCCATTCCACCTGGTCCAGACTGTTGTACACTGTGTGAGTTCAGTCACTCATGTTCCCCAGCAGTTGTTCTGTACAATTCCTGGCTATTTACTAGCTGCTTTAGAGGACAAACTAAATTCCACACCTCACCATGCCACCATCTTGCCCCACCTTCCTATATCCATATTTTGGTACCCACCACCCTAAAATCAGCACAGACTGTAATTCTTCATATATGCATAATTCCATTTTACCAATTAGTAAAAAGGGTCTCTTTCCAAAACAAGCAAAATTTGGAGATTACTAGGAGCTTTCTCACCTTTTTTGTCCCTAGCAATAAGGAACTATCTACTTGACCTGAGGGAAATGAGTGGAAGATAAGAATACATCACAAAAAATATGGTAAGAGGAAAGACAAAAGGAAAAAGGAGAACATATGGTGCTTTCAGAATTTCCTTGAAGTTTTGAACTCAAGTTCAAATAATAAACCATAAGAATTAGAGAAACTTAAAAATGGTGGTTACTAACAACATTGTTGTTGTGCTTGTGGTTGTCATACTTAACAATCTATATTTAAAATACCATCCATCCATACTGACCATTTAAGGTGTCAGAGATGCTTCAGGGCCCATTTTCCCACAGAAGCTTTGAATAGCCAGCAAGAATTTTCAGAAATATCTTTCTCAAAGCTCCAGAAAACTGTCAAAGAACTGCAGTAGCAGGGTAAGTGCTGAATCAAGAAGACTATTTGAAAGCCCTTACCACTCCCTTCTCATCACCTGCTGGCTAAGCATGGAGCTGGCTCATGTTCCTAAAGTGTATCCCTGGTACCAGTTATGGAAGGAGCAGAATAACCCTCCTGACATGCTGGAAGCATAAACGTCCAGCCCAGTCTCTCCGATGATGACCTGAAGGACTTGTGACCCCAGAACACACCCTGTGTGTAGAAGGCAGTTCACAGAACTCTCCCATAGAATGTTGTAGAAAGCACCATGGGGCAAAGGATTGCCTTTAACCATGAAAGAACTGTTTCCTGAGGAAGAGAGTATATTCAGAATCATGTAAATGGGGAAATAAATAGGGTCACGTGAGCAAGTTTGAGATAATAAGAATGCTCAGAAAGGACAAAGGAGACCATATACTTTGTCCTAAAGCTATTATCTAAACTCATTCTGTACATAAGCCCTGAAGGAGAGCACTTAGGTCAATTTGGGTAAGGTGTTTTGTTTAGTATCCGCCCCCCTTCCTCCTCTTCCTCTTTCTTTTCATTTATTAGCTTGTGGACACCAAGGAAAGCTCTGGCAATACACTAGATAGATACAAGCTTAATGAACAGAAGCCTCAGAGTCTAAGTTCCAAAAAAAAAGCACATTAAAATATCAAAATCCCCAAATTTCAACAAAAGGTTATTAAACAAACAAAGAATAAGAAAGTGAAGGCCCAGAAAAAAAGAATATTGAAGCAATAGATGCTATCGCTAAGGAGGACAAGACCTGGAATACCCCAGAATAAAAAAGTTTTTTAAAAAACTAAATATGTTCAAAGAGCTAAAGGAAAATAGGGAAAAAGAATTAAAGGAAATCAGGGAAGTTATAGATGCATAGAAAAATAATAACAACAGAGAGATGGAAATAAGTAAAAGAAACCCAACAGAGCTTAAGACTTTAGTAATAGATATTTAAAATTCCCTAGAGGGGTTCAATAGCAGACTGGAGCTTGCAGAAGAAAGAATTAGTAAACTTGATGATAACACAACTGAAATTAATCAGTCAGAGGAATTGAAAGAAGAAAGAATGAATAAAGGTGGACAGAACCTGAAGAACCTGTGAGAAACCATCAAACATACCAATATGTACATTGTGAAGTCCCAGAAGGAAAAGAAAGAGAGAAAGCTGCAGAGAGAATAGGCAAAGAAATAATTGTGGGAAACTACCCACATTTTATGAAATACATTAATATACACATCCAAATTACTCAATGATCCCCAAACAGCATAAATACAAATAGACCCATACTGCCACATTTTATAATCAAACTGTCAAATGCTAAAGATAAAAAAGAATTCTCAAAGCTGCAAGACAGAGTCAATATTTCACATATAAGGAGTGCTCAATAAAATTAAGTGCCAATATCTCATAGGAAACCATGAAGGTGAAAAGGCAACAGTGGGAAGACATATTTAAAGTGCTGAAAGGAAAAAAATGCCAACCAAAAATTTTATATCCAGCAAAACCGTCCTTCAAAACTAAGGGAAATTAAGACATTCCCAGATAAACAGAAGCTGGAAGAGTTCATCACACTACATCAACCCTGCAAGAGATGCTAAAGAAAGTTCTACAAGTTGAAAGGAGAAAACAGAAGACAATAGATCAAGGCTGTGTAAAGAAATAAGGACATCTGGTGAGGGTAACAACAAGGATGAATACAAATGTGAGTACTATTGTATTTTTGGTTTGTAACTCCACTTTTTACTTCCTACAGGATCTAAAAGACAAATGCATAAAATATAATGATAAATGAATCATAATGTCTAAACAAGTAATTTGAGACAAAAACTACATAAAGTTGGAGGATACAGGGGCAACATAGTTTGTATATACTATTGCAGTTAAATTGGCACAAAGAAAATGAAATTGATATGGCTTTAGTATGCAAAATGTAAGCATCCTGGTAACTACAAAGGAAATATTGAGATATGCAAGCTCATAGAGACAGAAATTAGAGTACAGGTTTCCAGGCGCAGGGTGGGTAGCAGGAATAAGGAGTTAATGCATAATGGGCGTAGGGTTTCTGTTATTCTCACCACCTTCCACTGATAAATCTTCCCCACCTTTTCTGTTTGAGCAGGTGGGGAAGATTTATCAGTGGAAGGTGGTGAGAATATTGCAATACTGTGGATATGATTAATCTCGTAGAATGGTATTCCTGGGAGTGGTCAAGATGGGAAGTCTTGTTGTAAATAAGGTCCCACATTTGGGAAAAAAAAAAAAAGAAAAAGCAACCTGAAGAGACAAAGACTATTAAATGCAATACATGATCCTGAATAGGATCTAGCAAGGAAAGAGAAAAGGCTCAAATGGATATAATTGAGATACATTAAAATTTTGAATATAAACTGTAAGTTTTATATCACTATTAAAGATCTTGAAATTGATAACTGCCCTTGAGGTGGCTATTTAAGTGAATATCCTTGTTCTTAGGAAATGTACATGGCAGTTGTCACTGTTCAAGAAGCATGATATATTCAACCTACACTCAAGCATTTGGAAAATGGATCAATAAATATATAGAGACAGAGAAAGAGAGATAATTAGATAGAATGATATGTCAAATGCAGCAAAATGTTAAAATCGTTAGATCTGGGTATCTTCTTTTTTCTTTTCCATTACGGCTTTAATTTTACAAAAATATCAATCTGTATCAGTTTGGAAAAAAAAATCTGGTCCCTTACTGCAGATAGTCAAGAAGAATCCATACAACAGTAAAACTATTTTGAATCATTAAAAGCATTTACTTAACCATATTCTTGAATTATTGGAGCTTTGGTGATTTGTGCACACTGGATATTTTATATTTTGTTTCTATTCTTGGGAAAGCAAAATCTTTCAGTAAGACCAAGTCACAAACAGAACTTTGGAGAAGCTAAGGAGCAGCACAAAAAGCTTAATTTGCTGTTAGGCAAACAGTCTTAATTACAGAAAGCTGTGCAACCCTGATATTCACTTCATTTCCTGGGCTTAGATGACATGAAAATGAGAGAGCTTAAAGAGCATATATGAAGTCTCTGAGCAGCTTGTGTTTTGATTTTCTTATGCATGTTTCATGTTGTAGTAGCTGTCTTCAATCAAATCTCATCTCTTTTCTGTGTTTTAGGAATTTCTCCATTTCTGTTCTACCAAAAATTCCCTTTCTTTGCCCGCCCAGAATACAGATAAATATATTTTTCCCAATGTGTTTTCGGACTTGAGAGGGAAGGGAGAAGCTGTAGTTTGTGATCAACTGCATATGCTGGTTTGAAAGGATTATGTGCCCTAGAAAAGCCATGTTTTAATCCTGATCCATTGTGTTGAAGCAACCATTTCTTTTAACCATTATTCAATAATGTGGGTTGGAATCTTTTGATTAGATCCATGGAGATATGACACACTCAATTGTGGGTAGTAACTTTTTGATTAGATGGAGATGTGACTACACCCATTCCAGGTGGGTCTTGATTAGTTTACTGGAAGACTTTTAAAAAGGAAGTATTTTGGAGAGAGCAAGAGAACCATGAGAGCCCATGTAGCCAGAGACCTCTGGAGATGAAGGAAACTGCCCCCAGGGAGCTTCATGAAACAAGAAGCCTGGAGAGAGGGCTAGCAGACATCGCCATGTTCGCCATGTGCCTTTCCAGTTGAAAGAGAAACTCTGAATTTCACTGGCTTTCTTGAACCAAGGTACCTTCCCCTGATGACTTATCTGGGGCATTTTTCTAGCCTTGCTTTAATTGGGACATTTTCATGGGTTTAGAACTGTAAACTTGCAACTTATTAAATTCCTCTTTTTAAAAGCTATTCTATTTCTAGTATATCGCATTCCCGCAGCTAGCAGACTAGAACACTGCACTTGAACAGAACTCAATTAATTCTTATTCCATAAATCTAGCAGGGAATTTCTTGTAACTTGGGACAATGTACAGCACATGCCAGAGGCAGAAATGATGAGAAGATCACAGTTCTTCAGCCTAAGATTTCTTAGAGTAGTTGTAAGAACACTTCTTCATAGAGACTAGAGAGTGCAAAACAGGAGGGTATGATGAGTGGGGAAGGTACAGATTTTAAGCATGATCAGCAAAAGCCTCACAGATTCTCTGGCAGTTATTAAAATGAGCACCTGGTAGAGTCTTTCCAAAAAGGCCTGCTTCATAGGCATTCTGCCCATGAGTAGGGTGGCATACATCCAATTTGTCTTAGAATGGCCCCATTTATTTATGCTGTTTAAGCATGATTACCAATAAAACTTATTTTTACTCTGAAAATAGCTCACTTTGAACCTTAAATGTTATGTTCACCTACTTACAAACACCTAGGCCCCTGACTGACACTCCTAGAAAATTCTTCTTTCTCCTCTCTAGGTTACAGGATTTACCAATGCCAACTGGTTTCTATGCTATTCTATTCCTTATGTATAATGCTTAATCCTTTGTGACACAACTAGGTGATGGTAACTTCTGTGCAGACAACATCCCAATGAAGGCTTATTCCCACATCTGTGGAAAAATAAGCTAACCATAGCTCCATTTCATTTAGACTTTGTTTTTATTAATTGTCTGAATTACCATATCTTTTTTTTCTATTTTGCCTCCAACAGAATCTTCTCAGACATTCATGAGCTTTATAGAGCAGCTAATATATTACTTCCTCCATCATCACCCAACTCTCAAACTTTATGATCTTGAACTTTTGAGTCTATCATACAGTAAAGACCCTCTGTTTCTTTGATCAACTTTTAGGAGCATCTGCCCAGATTTAGCAGCAAGCTGTAAATAAATGCCCCAAGGTATAATTTGGCAAATGGCATTTTTGCATTTGGATTTTGTTTCAAAATGAGAAGGAGGAGGGAGTGAGGGAGAGAGAGAAAAAGATGAGGGCTGAGATAAGAGTTTCTGTATCAACTTCACTAAAGAATCTGGTCAAGCCATGATTTCAGTAACAGTAAATCTGACAGACTTTTCACTGAAAGTTACCAGGCATGCCTCTTTTTAACAGCATCACATACCAAGTTTGAGAGCAAAAGTGTGCCATTCAATCAAGAGGAGAAAAAGCTGGTTGGCTGCTCTTTTTACATATGATGGTGAAGAAATAAAAATATTCTTTAACCCCCTGTTTTGTTCTTTGAGTTTCCATTATTTAATCTGAATATTACTGATGATGATGATGATGATGATGATGATGATGCTGCAACAATAAAAGTATGGCAAATAACTTCTGCCAATGGGATATGGGCAAGGTTAAAAGGGCCATGATATTTCCTGCCCCAACTGAAAGGTGAAGCAACAGTAAAAGGCAGAGATAGACTCTTGCATACATACATAAATATCTAAATACATTTATTTGAGGTCTATGATGAATTGTGTGTGACTTTTAACTCTATTGAGGGCTTCTAGTAAGCCTAGAGAGTGAACCAGAGGCAATGGTACAGCAACCAGCTGATTTGGTAAACCTATTCCATCAGCTGATCAAATCCAACAAAATCAAAACAAACAGACAAAATTAATCAGCCAAGCTATTTGGCTGAAATGATTGATTGAGTGGAATAATACTCTCAGTAGTATCAGACAGACACTTGGGTCAGTTAAAAGGAAGGTGGCCTCTTGTGACTGGACAAGTAATATATTTTTCTTCATTCTCTCAGTCTATCTTGGGATGGACACAAAACAGTAACTGAGTTGGGAGGTGTGCCAGTTTGAAACTATTATGCACCCCAGCAAAGTCGTGTTTTAATTCTGATCCAATCTCATGGGGCCAGACCTATTGTCTAGGTGAAAACCTTTGATTAGATTGTTTCCATGGAGACTAACCCACTCAATTGTGGGTGTGACCTTTTGATTGGATTGTTTTCATGGAGATGTGAAACACCAACTGCGAATATGACCTCTTGATTAGATGGAGATGTGACTCCACCCATTTAAGGTGGGTCTTGATAAGTTTATTAGAGTTTTAAAAAGGGGAAATATTTTGGAGAAGCCTCAGAAGCAACAGAGCAGACAGAGCCAACATGAGACTTGGGCATTTGGAGGTGCAGAAAGAAAATGCCCCTGGGAAAGCTGTTTGAAACCAGAAACCAAAGTACCAGTAGACACCAGCCAAGTACCTTCCCAGCTGACAGTGGTGTCCTAGACCCATGGGCCTTTCTTGAGTCAAGGTATCTATCCCTGGATGCCTTAGTTTAGACATTTTTATTGGCCTAGAACTACAAACTTGTAATTTAGTAAATTCCCTTTATAAAGACTGTCCCATTTCTGGTATATTACATTCCAGCAGCATTAACAAACCAATACAGAAGTTCCTATTTTTCAAAAATAAGCTAGAATAAAATGTTACACTTTGCCTAGATTTTAACCAGTGTCAAATCACATCACTATTCCCAGTGGTTGTCTCTTACTTTCAAGCTTTATCTGAATGGTAACTGTTATCAACAGTACAGATTTTCAGTTGAATTCACTGAAGCCAAAGGCATTATGATATTAAAACTTCAAGATATAGATTAAATTGTAGAACAGTGGCTGTCTGCCATCTTCAACAGTATGGAATCATGCATTTCCACAGCTTTAGTAATTACTTTTTTTTGTATATGAATAAGAAATACTGGTCAAATTTGTACTGTGGATAACAAGGGTAGGGATGAAAAAGTATTGTTGAATGGCTTTCTATACTGATGAAGAATAAACTTCTATCACTTTCAGCTTTGCTCTTACATCTGTCTCTTTGAAAGAGAGAACTCAGTGCCAGTAACAAGTATGCTAATTACAATTTGGGCCATAGCTTCAAAATCTTTAAGTAAATGCTGAATACTTTAGATCAGTCAGGAAATTTACTCAGACACATTTCTTCTGACAGCTGCCAAAAAGAATGTCTGTTTTTAATACTTGAAAGATATACCAGATTTGCAGTTTTAAATAACCACAATTTTACAGCCCCTATTGGAGCCATATTGAGCTCCCAAAGATACTTTCAGCATTGAATGAAGGTAGCGCACATCAAGTTTTGTTGGTGCAAACCATACAACTGCTCTAAACAACGTTTAGTTCAGAGTCAAAAGCACTAATTATTTTTATTTTTATGCCATGTAAATGGAAAGCATCATTAGCATTAGAGATAAATGTCCAACCTGCTGGCACTCAGAGTACCCAGATTTATGGCTCCAATGGAGTATACAGCCAAGCCAACAATCTTCACTGGCACTGCTGGTCTTCTTACTGGATCAATTGCGTGGCATTCCTCACTATTTTTAGATTGTAGAGAAATCAGCATTCTATATAGTGATCTCTTTATTTCACCCACTTAAAACTGGTATAGTATTCCAAGTGAGGTAATCAACTAATGACAAATGGTAAAGAATGATTTTCAGAGGCTGGTTTTCCTGTTCAGGATCTTTATAATGAAAGCAGTAAAGGCAAAAGTAGGCTCCATTTCAAAGGATGTAATACATTAACATAGCAAAGGGAACTTGTGTAAATATTTTATGTAAACTTCTTTTATGTCCTAAACCCCTTCTTCCCAATAATGATAAATAAACCTAATTCCTGTCTATCAAGAAAAGTTCAAATTTATTTACAACTGGATGGACTTTGACTAGACTATGTTTTCCTTAGCATGGCTTTGAGTTGTCATTTTACTATGGACTTCCTCAGTGTAGCTTTTCAGTATGGTTATGAATGTTGCCCTCTCTGCACAGGCAATAAATAGTGTGAATGTCTTGAAAGCTTATGGGCAAATGACTTATTTTTCTGCTTGTTTAAACTACTAAATAAAACCTCATGAGAATTACTAAAAATAGTCAATGCCTTGAGATAGTTCTCTTCACATTTATAATACCACTTGGAGTTTGATATTCCTCAGAGGAAGAAAAGAAACAAACAGATACTTAATCATCTTTAGCAGCAACATCATTTGGCCTCCACTATTTCTAGAGCCTCCTATATGCCAGAAATTGCATTGGACATTTATGGTGCAATAACTCAAGCGTGCAGATTTGAAACTGCTGTGTACCCCTGAAAAGTCAAGTTCCTTAATTCTCATTCAATATTAATGGTGGGATTTTTTTATTGAGTTGTTTCCATAGAGATGTCACCCACCCAATTATGGGTATGACATTTCAATTTAGGTGGATTCCATGGAGATGTGTCTCTAACCATTCAAGGTGGGGTTGCTTACTGCAGATCATTAAGAGGGAACCATTTTGGAAAATGCCTTAGAGTTCATTCGGCCAGAGGCCTTTGGAGATGAAGAATGCATACAATCCCGGAGGAACCTTTTGAAGAATATGATAGAGAAAGTTAGCAGACATTGCCATGGGCCTTCCCAGCTGACAGAGGTGTCCAGAAGCCAAGGACCCCAAGAGATGCCAGCCACATGCCTTCCCAGCTGACAGAGGTGTTCTGGGTGACATTAGCCTTTCATGACTGAAGGTAACTCCTTATTGGTGCCTTACTTTGGACATTTTCATGCCTTAGAACAGTACATTTGAAACTTAATAAGTTCCCTTTCTAAAAGCCCTTCCACTTCTGGTATATTACATTCCAGCAGCTTTAGCAAACTAAAACAGATTTTAGTACAGGGAATGGGGTGCTGCTGCAGTTTGCAAATACCAAAAATGTTGAAATGGCCTTTTAAATGGATAATGGGAAGATTCTGGAAGAGATGTGAGGAACTTGATAGAGAAGGCCTAGAATGCTTTGAGGAGACTTTTGGTAAAAATGTGGAGACTCTAAATATATTTCTGATAAGACTTAGACAGAAATGATGTATGTATTATAGCAAACTGGAAAGAAAGTGATCCTTGCTTTAAACTGGCAAAGACTCTGGCAAAATTGACTACTGGTTTTGAGTGGAAGGCAGATTTTAAAAGCCACAAGCTGGGATACTTAGCTGAAGAGATTTACAAATTAAATGTGGAAAGTGCAGCCTGGTCTCTCTTGCAGTTTATAGTGAAATGTGACAGGAAAGACATAAGCTGAGAACTGAACCATTGGGTATAAGGAAACCAGAAATTGATGATCTGGAAAATTCTGGGCTTCCAGAAAGGGAGTCCCCAGATAATGGGGCTCAATGTGAGGATTTTACCAAACATGGAACCACTCAGCCATTACAGGACAAGCCAGGATTGGAGATTGGAGATGGAGTTATCCAAGAAGGATTTGTGGAAAGTCCTATTATCTGATGGCTATGATACCTGCATACTACATAGAAAACCAACAAGAGAGCTGTGAGATCTGTATAATCAGAACCATTGCCAGTCTGACTAAATGAGAGGGAAAAGGGAGATATTGAAGGAAAAATAACTCCAAAGACAGAACCATGGAAGTTAAGGTCTGAATCCAGGAAACTTCCAGCCAGGAGAGTGGACCCACTGTGCACTTGGAGAGGGTAAGTGCATCCCAAAGGCAGAGCACAAGCCTTCTGCCTAGATGCTCTGGAAGAACGTTGGTGCCCAGGTGTTGGAGATGGTGGAGCACATTCCTTGGGCATTTTGAAGAGCCTGGCTGCCACCCATCGTTCTGGTGGGTTGAGCATGTACCCCAGAGGTGGCATAGAGCCAAGGAGTGGCCCCAATGTTTGGAAAGGTGAAGCCAAGAAAATGGTAGTCTCCCCAGTGTCACCCAAGATTGCATTTGGAGAGAGCTGGGCCACTGAGTAGGCCCTTGGAAAGGGTGGGACTGTTGCTTTCTAAAGCCTTGAGGATAAGTGACACTCAGACTTTAAAATCTAATGGAGTTTGCTCTGTAGGTTTTCAGAACTGTTTTGATCCAGTGAGCTCTGTATTCCTTCCGATTTCTACCTATGTACACAGAAACATTTATCCTATGACTGTCCCTTCTTTGTATATTGGTAGCAGATAACTTTTTATTTTTACAGGTCCAGAGCCAGAGGAGAATTTTGCCTGTAGCTGACTTTGATGAGATTTTGTACTGTTTCTGACTGTACTACATTTGTATTGTTACTAAAATGGTTTAAGCCTTTCAGATATTGTAATGGGATGAATGTATTTTGCATTTGGAAAGAATTTTACTTTTTTGGGGTCCAGAGGGTGGAACATGCTGGTTTGAATCTATTGTGTACCCCAGAAAAGCCATGTCCTTTAATCCTCATTCAATATTGCTGGGTGGGATTTTTTGGTTAAGTTGTTTCCATGGAGATGTGACCCACCCAATTGTGGGTGGGATCTGCTGATTAAGTGGTTTCCATGGAGTATATCTTCACCCATTCAACATGGGGTTGCTTACTGGAGCCCTTTAAGAGGGAACCATTTTGAAAAAAGCTTTTTAGAGCCCACCCAGCCATAGGCGTTTGGAGATGAAGAAGGAATATGCCCCTGGAGAAGCTGTTTGAAGAAGCCAGTAGACATTGCTATGTGCCTCCCCAGCTGAGAGAGGTGTCCAAAAGCCAAAACTCCAGCAGATGCCAGCCACATGCCTTCCCAGCTGACAGAGGTGTTCTGGATTCTTTATCCTTTCTTAAGTGAAGATAACCACTTGTTGGTGCCTTAATTTGGACATTTTCATGGCTTTAAAAAGTAAACTTGAAACTTAATAAATTCCCTTTTTAAAAGCCATTCTTCTTCTGGTATATTTGATTCCGGCAGCCTTAGCAATCTGAAACATCATGTAATGTCCATAAAAATCATATATGGTAAATACTGTCATCTGAAACTAAGTTTCAGAAAAGTAATGTCTTGCCTGAGATCAGGCAGCTAATAAGTGGCAGAGCTGAAATTCATATTTAGGTCTGTTGGACTAGAAAATATTTTCTCTTTGCATTAGGTTTTCTTCTTAGAAGAAATCTAGTAGCAGAAAGTAGGACAATTTTCTTACAGGGAGAGTAGGATAACAGAATATGTGCCCCACTATTTGTTCTCTCTAGTTACATGGTGGCATCTTGGCTTGAAATACTGATAAGATATAACATGAACTCACATCCACGAGAACACCAAACACAGATAAGTATTTAAAGTTAGATGTTCTGTGGATATATGTGATTGGCTACAGAATATGACCAAGTAAAGGTTTGGGTGGGAACAAGAAAAGGTAGAGATGTGTTATTCGTAGAAGAAAGGAAAGTTCCTTGGTGAAGAGAATCACAGATTTTTAGATTGAAAAGTATTTTAGTGACCATTTAGAGTGAAGCCTGTACTACTTTACCACATGTGATCATTTATTTGCATGCCTTATACACAAACAATTTCCTCTTTTGATCCATTCATTTATTTACTCATTAAACAAATCAATAAATACTTCTGGAAACTCACTATGTGCCATTTACTGTGCCAAACAATTAAAGGAAATAATGAACAAATGGTTCTTTTCCTGAAGTTCTTTCTTATATTGAGCCAAAGTATCTCTCACTACTACTTCCAGGCTTTGGTGCAAGTTTTAGCATCAGAACTATTGAGAATAAGTTTTACAAATGTCATTTCAAATATCTCAAGTCACCTAACATGCAACTTTTGGTGGGAGTAGTAAGTAAATAAAGGCCCTTCCTACATGTTGCTCTATTTTTTTTTTCCTTTTGCTCTTAGGAAAGTAAAAGAGTGGGGAACCTTTCTCTTCTGGAGGTAACTTTGGCTTTGGCAAATGAGAAGGGTCACAGGGAGAGCAGTGGGAAAGAGTCATAATTGGCTGTTTAGGGATGGCTATAGTTTGACTTTAAGTGATTATGATGAAATGCATCCTTGATGTACTTTAATATTGTCTATCCTATGTTTCTGAGGTCAGGGAAGCCAAAAGAGTTTTGAAGGAAAATAATGAATGTGTATTTGGCTGGAATATTCTCTGCATTATATTTCTTGAGGATCTAATTACAGGCATAGCGGATATATATGTAGTGCAAATGCAGCAGAGGAAAGAATACAGAAAACACATTTCCTCAGATGACATGGCTTCCAACTTCATGTTTTGCCTAAGAACTATCCTCTGAGCACAGTCCAGACTGCCTATATTCACCATAAAATGTGGCTTCCAAACTAAACTCAATATTATATTTCAAATCTGAATGGTGGAACTAAAGCAGAGTAAGTGACTCTTGTTCAACATACTCTACTTGTAAACTAATATAACTAAGTCTTGCATAGACCTTTTTTGTTATCCTACCCATGACTCACATTGAGCCTATGTTTTCTAAGACTTCACATTCTTGTTGTGTTGCTGGTAGTGGAAACATCTTTCTCCCTTTCATTTTTTTGAGGGTCATGTCATATGCCAATGTCCTATTTCCCACTCATCTCATTCTGTATTCATTCAGAGACCATGATATTTATGAATTTACTATTTTATCTTGTCAATGCTTTAGAATATCAGTATATTAGGATACTTGCACAAATGTGGAGATCCTAGAACACTGATAACCTCTTTGCAATCTATCCTACTTTTACTGGCCAACACTGAATATACCTTTTTCCACAATGGTGGTCAATGACCACGAAATCAGTATCAAATACAAACTAAAGA
Source organism: Myrmecophaga tridactyla (assembly GCA_004026745.1). Lineage (NCBI taxonomy): Eukaryota > Metazoa > Chordata > Mammalia > Pilosa > Myrmecophagidae > Myrmecophaga > Myrmecophaga tridactyla. The sequence goes on along the minus strand of PVIY010015663.1, from coordinate 32,106 downwards.
CTTATGATGTAATGATTGCCTTTTCTTTGAAAGGTTTGAAATCTTCCTTCCAGGAGCCTACAGAGTTCAGGAGGAATGGTTCAAAAGGAGCAAAGGCAGAAAAGCAAAAAAACAACTGATTAGGCAACAAAAGATAAAGTGACGTTAGAATTCCGCTGCCCCATTCAAACTTCACCATTTTAACAGTGCAACTCAAAAGTGTGGTCCTTGAAGCAGTAGCATCTGCAGCTCCTTAGAGCCTGTTCAAAATACAGATTATCAGGTCCCTTCCCAGACCTACTGAAGCCACAATTACTGGAGCTATTGTCCATGAATTTGCATTTTATCAACTTTGAAGGTGATCCTTATACTACTAAAGCCTGCAAACCAATTTTCTAAGCCAAATTCTGAGAGAAGATGCCCCAACTTATAAATTTCCAGTGTAGTTGTATGGTTGTATGGAAAGGGTAGAGAGTAGAGAAGGCAGTTTTTGAAAACCCAATAAAAATTACCCAATTATCATTGCATAATGTTCTGTTATCTCGCTCCTTTCACTTTTTAGATGTTTGGGAAAACAAACCTTCTAAATGAGCTTCAGGTGCATTAGAGAATTAAATGCATAACGAGAATTAGGGTTGAGGTTTTCTTATTCTTTGTTCTGATCCAATCTACTCTTTTTTTCCCACAAAAAGTACAATTTGCCTCTTCTGGGTAACCCAATGGAATTGTTTTGCATTGCTAAATTTCAGGATATATGAAGGGCCAGGGCTAGGAACATGTCTGTAAAAAAATTCTTTCCTGGTGGCTTTTCTGTCACAGAGCCTTGCTAAGAGCTTGTTCTTTACTGCAGACTTGCTCAGTGATTCACTGATTACTGAAAGTTTGAGTGAGTTAAGCCAGGGATGTGCTTTGGGAGAGTATAATAGTATAATAGAAAGTATAGTAGAAAGGGCAGCAATTATTGCGTAAGACAGAATTGGGTATAATTCATGGTTCTGCTACCTACTAGCTATGTAATCTTAAGCCATTTATTTAATTTCCTGAATTTTTATCTCTTGTCCATTGGACTTGCTGTATGATAAATTACATTTTTACTTATTCATCTGTGTGCTTATTGGCTTATATATGCCTATCTTATTACGAACAGCTATGAGATCATGAATATAAAGTGTCTAGCTCTTCACCAGGGCCTACTATGCTCAACAGTTATTTCTAATTTCTTATTTCTGCTACTGCTAAGAATTCTTTTAACAAAAAGTTGAAGCATTTATCCACAGAGCTGACAAAAAGCATGTAGTAATAGACAACCTGTGCATTATAACACGAACATAAGAGGGCAGAAATATGAACCTTGTCATTGCCACCCTTAGACCTGTGCTATCCAATACGGGGATGGGGACCCCCTGGGGTCCTTGAAGACTTGAAATGTGACTAGCCTGAATCAAGATATGTTGTGCGTATAAAGTACACATTGGGTTTCAAAGAGTAAATATGAAAAATTAAGAGTACAAAATATCTCCAGGCCACAGTGGCTCAGCAGGCAGAGTTCTTGCCTGCCATGCTGGAGACCCAGGTTTGATTCCTGGTGTCTCTCCATGCAAAAAATATATATATATATCTCACAAATATTTTTAATGCCTATTATATTTTGAAATGATAACTAAATATATTTAAATAAATAAATATGAAATATGTTATTAATTTCACCTCTTCCCTTTTACTTTTTTAAAAAAATTGGCTACTGGAAGTTTTTAAGTTGTATATGTGGCTCACACTCATGGCTCTCATCATATTCCCATTGGACAGCCCTGCTCTAAATTATTGGTCCTCCTTAGATCACATTTGACCACCAAAATAAATGGTTCTGCACTTTAACTCAATGGGACCACATTAACACATTCAAAAATTATTTTTAGTAACTACAGAGGAGACAAAAAAAAACCTTGGAAAACTTGGTAGCATAAAACTGTTGAAGAAAACAGATCCCTAAATTGGGAGACACGATCCGTGCAGAGAAGCCCTTCCAGCTGATTTTACCTAAGAGAACCCAGACTTCATGACCAGTTAGGTAAACTTTCTACATAGGTACAAGGTGATAGGGCTAAAAGTAGAAATTGTACCCATGAGTGGCTGTGTACTGGTAAGTTGTTATTCTTTTAACAACAAATATAATGTGTAGGACTTGCTTAAGTAGCACCATTTTTAAAAAGCATACATTATATTAAAACTATGGATAAAATTGCTTATTTTCTAGAGTTCTATGCTTCACTTCTGCCCCCAAATTAGAAACGCCTTTTTCATTTTCTTCCCCCATCTAAATGCTAGCAAGACAAATACCAAATCCTGTCTTGCGTATGAAGTCTTCCCCAGTCCTGTTCAACCTCTCTATTATTTGACGTCCAATAGCACTTGCTATTTGTAGTACAAATTTAAGGACTTCAGTAAATGTGGTTATTTTTGTTATCTAATTGTTTTTCAGTGTAGGTTTCATCTATCTACCCATGCTGTGATCTCCTCAAGGTAAAAGGCATGTCCTATACGTGCCTTTGTTTCCCTGGCCCCAGCCTTTGTAGAAGCAGAGCATGTAATATTCACTATGGTGATAGTGAATAAGGATAATAGGGAGCACTATCAAATTTGACCTCTAGAAAATGTGCAATACAATCACAATCTCATTATGAACATGAAATGTCTATTGACTATTTTGACTCAAATACCCTTTCTGCATCTCAATTTCATCAAGTCTAAAACTGAATTCACTAACTTCCCTTCCCAAACCTATTCCTGCTTTGATTCCTATTTCAGTGAGCAATGTCACCTACCCAAGCCAGAAATGGATTTACCTTTGACTCACTTTCCCTCATTCTTGCATGTAACCAGAGCCCACCTTCTATTGGTATTCCTCAATTCATTCAGCTATTTCCATACTCATTAGTAGTTCCCTGTCTCATCCTTCTTGCTTTCCTCTAACCCCCAGCCAGTCAGGCTGAGGGTGTTAAAAACAAAAGGTTTTTTCCATGGTTCCATCCATAGACCTGATTATAATCCTACTTGTCTATCTTCTCTATTGAATGTGAGCAGTAAGGGTGCTTCTCTTTGCCTCAAGTAGGAACTCAGTCAATATTTTTTGAAGGCAGGTACAAAGAGGTGGAGGGAATGAAGGAAGCAGGGAAGGAGAAAGAAAGAATTATTTTATTCTTCTACTGTTCTCAAAATATTTAATCTGTGAGGGTCATTACTGAATGACCATTCAACCTGAAAACCTGTTCATTACTTTTCACGGTCAGTCAATAGGTGAAGCCAATCAATCAATCAACAAGTTAATGAATTGTTTGTTCTACATTCAGCAACATGCCAAGCAATCAATAAAATACCAAATGAATATGAGTCTTGGGAAGTAGGAACATGCTCTTCAGAAACTTTAAGAAAATAAAGCTATATAAAAGACAAGAAGTAATGAGAGAGCAATACTGTGCTAAAAAGATGCTTCTGAATTATATGCATAAGAGGACTACAGAAAGAAACATTAATTAGAGCTTCAAAATGAGAAAAGATAAAGAGATTAACCTACTAAAAAGTCCAATGGAGTTAACTACGGAATGGCTGTTTGCTTGCCAGAATCACTCCGTCAGTAAAGGTACAATCATGAAAGCCATCTCTGTTCTCCCTACTGTTTACATGAAAAGTGGAATGCCAAATATAGGGCATTCACTGCTCACTGACTCAAGTCATCGTCTTCAGCCGAAAGCATCTTCGCATGTGAGAGCAGCAGCCAAGGTGTTTGGGTCAGGCGCTCTGAAACTGTCTTGGCTGACTAGGCTTTCTGTGATTCCAGGGAGGAAATAATACCCTGTCTTGTTGCTTCACCACATATGCTCTAGGGGAAGAAATGATACCAAGGATTCCAAAGCATTCTGTTGCATTTTGTACTCAGACTTTCAAACAGCACAAGCTAAAGAAGCATAAACGCTTTTGGCCACTGTCCTTTTCCAACCAATGAAAAACAATATTTCTTAAACTGTTGAAAGAAAACCTGAGAGCTTATATAATGGTTTTAGACAAGTAAAAATATCTCTTGGATGGGACCATTTCACTCCATAAACATTAAATTTACTTAGAAACCACAACTAATCCTCCTACAGATATGGATTGCTAATGGCAGGGATGGGAGTGCAGGGGAGTGATGCCACAGAAAACAGAGATAGAAATAAGAAGGCAAGAGCACAGAATGTGTCCTGAATATGCAGATTTAGCCATCAAGACTGTTTCTTTATTGGAGTGAAATATTTCAAATACCTTATTTTCTTCTTTTAATAATGTAAGTAAAGTATGGTACATAAAAGCACACACACTCCTTGGTCCCTTTTTGCGATTAAATTAAATACTAGGGACAGTATTACAAAGGAGTAGAGAGCAAATCCCCAGTTGTTTTTGCATCTTGGCTCTGCTGTTGTGTAATCTTAGGCAATTTATTTAAACTCTCCAAGACTTGGTTTCACCATTAGTAAAATGGGAATAATGATAATATCTACATCATAGGGTAATTAGGAACATTAAATAAGATAAATCTATTTGAAAAAATGCCTAGTACTTGATAACTTTTACTATAAATTTTAGTTTCCTAGGCTGCTCAAGCAAACACCATACAATGAATTGGGATAAATAATGGAATTTTGTGCTCGTAATTTGAGCCTGGGAAAAAGTCTAAATCAAGGCATCATCAAAGCGATGCCTTCTTCCTGAAGAGTGTGGGGTTCTGGGGCTGGCTTCCAATGATTCTTGCTCCTTAGCTTGTCCCATGGCAAGGCACATAGTAGTGTCTCTTGAGTTGATGCTCAGCTTCTTGCTTCCTGTGGCTTTCTCTCTGTGTCTGAATTTCATTCCACTCATAAAAGACTCCAGTAATAGGATTAGGACTCATTCTGATTGCAGTGGGCCATACACAACTTAACTGAAGAAATCTCATCAAAAGGTCCTACTTACAATGAGTTCACACCCCCCAGGATGGATTTGATTTAAGAACATGTTTTTCTGGGGTACATATCATTTAAAATCTTCACACACATCCTTCTTCACTCCCCCAAAACATGTTCTTTCTATATGCAAAATACATTCATTCCATCACAATATCCCAAGAGCCTTAGGTCATTTCAGAAACAATGTGTATATAGTCTCATCAAAATCAGTTATGTAGGTGGTCTGTCATGGAGATTAATTTCCGTTTTTCTGTGGTGCTGTGAAATCTAGAAAACAAGTTACCTGCTTTCAATTTAGAATGGAGGGACAGGCATAGGATAAACATTCCCATTCCAGAAGGAAGAAGTTTGAAGAAACATACAATGCTTGGATTCATGGGTACCCAACAATTCTGAAACCCAGCAGGGCAAACTCCATTAAATTTCAAGGTCTGAAAGTCATCTACAGATAAACGTTTTGTCCTCCAGGTATGATGGAGCAGCAACCCCACCCCCTTCAAACACCTGTGTAGCCGCCATGCTTTGCTCAAATACTGGGGTAAAACTCCACCCTCTGAGCACTGGTGTGGCAGCAGACCCTGTGAACTCTGAGGCACCATCTCTGAGCCGTAGGGTGGCAGTGCCCTTCCTGAACAATGGGGCAGAAGACCTGTGTCTCCAAACACAGGGATAGGCCACTCTCTTGGCCTGAGGAGATCTTTTCAGTCCAGACCTTAGCTTCTGTGGATCTTCCCTTGAAATCATTCTTCCTTCAGTTTATCCCTTTTCTGTCCCTTTCAATTGCAGCAGGCAGTGGTTTCATTCATACAAATCTCACAAAAAACTTGTAGGCCTTATGTGTAGTTCATAGGAGTCCAAGCTTCAGACAACAGAGCCTTCCATAGATCTTTCCTGCATGACTGCATTTCCAATCTTGCCTTCCCCTGGAATGGCTGACTGGTTCCATGTTCAGTTAAATCCTCACATGGAGCACTATTCTCTGAAGCTCAGAATTTTTCAAGCATCAATTTCTGATTTCTTCATGCCCAGTTCAGTTCTCAGCCTCTTATTTTTTCTTTTCTTCTCTTGTTTCATGTAAACTTCAAGGAGAAACTAGGCTACACCTTCCACACTTAACTTGGAAATCTCAGCTAAATATCCATGTTCATTACTTTAAAGTTCTGCCTTCCATCCAACATCAGAACTCAAGTTTGCTTAGTTCTCTGCCACTTTAAAACAAGGATTGACTTTCCTCCAATTTCCAGTAACACTTCCATCATCTTTTTTCTACGACATCACTGGAACTATTGTTAAAGTACATATTTTTACCAACATTCTGTTCATAACAAATTATGCACTCCCTAAGACAGTACAAACTTTCTCTGTACCTCTCACAGGTACAGAGCCATCATGATTCTTCCAACCCTATCCATCACCCAAATTTAAAGCTGTTTTGACATTTCTGCTATTTGCAATAACAGCACCCCACTCTCTCCATACCAAAATCTGTTTTAGTTTCCTAGGCTGCCCAAGCAAGTACCATGAGCTGGATCTGGTTAAACAAAGGGAATTTATTTGTTCATGGTTTGAGGCTGGGAAAAAAATCCAAATCAAGGTGTTATTAAGCTGAGGCTTTCTCCCTAAAGACTGTGGTGTTCTAGGACTGGCTGGCAGTGATTCTTGCTCCTTAGCTTTGGCACATGGCAAGGCACATGGCAGCGTCTTCTGGTTTCCTTTTCCAGGTTCAGTTGATATTCAGCTTCTTTCTTCCTGTGGTTTCCTCTCTCTTTGTCTGAACTTCATTCTGCTTTTAAAGTACTCCAGTAAAAGGATTAAGAACCATTCTGATTGGGCTAGGTCACACTGTATTAATGTAACCTCATTAAAAGGTCCTACTTACAATGAGTTCACACCCACAGAAATGGATTTGTTTTAAGATCATGTTTGTCTGGAGCACCAACAGATTCAACCAACATAGTATATATTAGCTATTTATAAATATTTACACCTTTTCTTGTTCCTAGTTCTTTGATATTGTATATATGTGTAAATTGACTTCTAGGCTCTGGTGACTTGCGTTGGTATTTTAGAGAGCAAGAAGATGTTCACAGTGTCATTTCCTGAGCATGGAGGAGTCTCCTCCAAATGAACCAATCTCCAGACCACGTAAGATCTCATACCACATAAATCATATTCATGTGCAAATACATATAGATGACAATATTATTCCTTTTTAAGTCTTTCTTTGATAAAGCTAGGATTTCCTGCATAAGATATCCATCCCACCTAATTCAGTTTCATAATATTTCCAATACAACCAAGCAGGAAAAAAAATATGTGCCTCTTTTTTTTTGGAGAGAAGGAGTGGGTAAAATGGAGAAAAAGGAAACAACACAAATGTGAATGAATAGCTCCAAATGCTAGAAATAAGAATCTACAAATATGTAGAGCTACGATTAATCCTACTTATCATTTAGCTCATTTCCCCTTACCAACCTCACACCCAAAGAAAATGAAGCTCTGAAAATTTGTGACCTGTTCAGATCCACATAGTTAAGAGCAGGGCCAGATATGAAGGCAAATCCAGTAACTTCCAGTGTGTGTTCTGTTACAGTGTCTCTAAGAGCCCAGAAACTCTTTTCTCAAATAGCTCAAATTGTGCATTTGCAGTAAAACTGTGTTTCGTATTAAGCATACTTAAAAGGCATGGTCAATATTTTCCCCTGACTTTTAATAGAATAATTTTTCTCTGAAAACTATAAATGTGAGTGATTGGGAGATTTTCAAAAAGGTGTTCATTCCCTCCTTCTCTGGAATTTGAATGAAAATGGATAAAATGGTGAGTTGCCTCTTATGTATTCTCTTCCCATTTCCTCCTCTCTATATTTATTTCTTCCACTCTCTCCACTTAGCTTCTTGTCCTTTCTTCCTGCCCCATGTGTCTGAAGTCTCCAATCAAATCAAACAAGCACCTTTGACCCAATTACTGGCCCTTCCAAGTTTCTAAAAGAGATTCTCCCCTTTTTTGAACTCCCATTTCTCTTTACTGTTGATTCTCAAGGAACTTTTCACTTGTAATATCACTTAAATATTTTTTGCATCTCCTGCACAGTGTCTTGCATGCAGTAGGTGTTCAATATCTGAAAAAAAAAGTAGCAATCAACTCTATATCGCAGCTTAAAATACCCTAGATCATCTGAAGAATGCCATTTCTAAGGGCATAGACCCTTTCATCTGCAGTAGAAATTTCAGGTTCTAGAACTAGAAACACTACCATGCCAGTTTGAAACTATTATGTACCCCCCCCCAAAAAAAGCCACATTTTAATCTCGATCCAATCTTGTGGGGCAGCTGTTTCTTTTAGTCATGATCCAATATTCTTTGTTTGATTAGATTATCCCCACGATGCGTTGGCATGCCCAATTGTGGGTGTGGCGCATTGGTTAGATGGAGATGTGACTGAATCTCTTCAGGGTGGATCTTGATTAGTTTACTGGAGTCCTTTAAAAGGGAAAGCACTTTGGGTACTCGGGTGGTTCAGTGATAGAATGCTCACCCTCCGTGCAGAAGACCTGGGTTCAATTCCAGGAACATGCATCCCCAAAAAAGAAAGGGGTTGGGGGGGAACACTTTGGAGAAGCCTCAGATGCAGATGCTTGGAGAACAGTTGCTTCAGAGCTAACAGAGACACAGACGCTTGGAGTACCAACAAAGAGAGCAGGTGCCTAGACATGGGTAGAGCCCTGCAGATGTTGCCACGTGCCTTCCCACGAGATGCTAAGCAAGCCAGAATCCAGAGTTGTGTCCCGGAGAAGCTAAGTGAAAGCCCACAGACACTTAGAGAGGAAATCATTGGCATCAGAAGCTGGAAGCAATGGAACCATGAACAAAGACCAGCAGATGCCAGCAACATGCCTTTCCAGATTGGCCAAGATATCTTTAAGCCAAGGTATCTTTCTCTGGATGCCTTAGTTAGGACATATTTATGGTCTTAGAACTGTAAACTTGTAACTCATTAAAATTACGTTTTTAAAAGCCATTCCATTTCCAGTATATCGCTTTCTAGCTGCATTAGTAAACTAACACAACTATCTCTAGATAAATACATATGGCAACAAAATATATTTATATAAATAAAGTAGCATTTTTTTAATTTAAATTATTTCCCCCTTGTTTGATGAAAATCCAACAATTATGTCATTTACTATCAAGAAGCCACTAGAAAAATATTATAGCCCTTGATACAATGTCACCTTTTGTTCAACATTACGGTAATTTAATTATACATCTGAACTTAATATAGTATTTTAGGAAACCAAATTAAGAGTGCACCAATTTGGCTTAGGATCATGAGACTTCTTCTTGCACTGCCAAAAGTGAGAACAGAGGGCAGAAAGGAGGAAATGCACCCAAGAGGGCCAGAGATGCCAAAGCTCTCATGCAAGGGACTTCATTCATTGCATACAAGGCTTTGAAGATTTTTCAGAAAAAAGAAAGAATACATATACACATTTTAAAAAAACAATATCTTATATACAAAAGGTTTTTTAATTAGTAGAGACTTTTACTATTACTTTTTGACTTTTTTTTTTTTTTTTTTGCATGGGCAGGCACCAGGAATCGAACCCAGATCTCCAGCATGGCAGGTGAGAATTCTGTCACTGAGCCACTGTGGTAGCACCCCTACTATTATTTTTATTTACCTTCCTCTTAATCCTTTAAGATGAAAGAAAAGCGTTTTTAATCTACTTTACAAAGGTTGGGGCACAGAAAGAGTCTTTATTTACTTAAGGGCATAAAGCTAATGTCCACCAGTCCTGAGATTAGAAGCTAGTTCATTGACTTCCAGCTTTTGAATCTTTCTACAACTCTCTTTTGACTTAAGAAAAATTGCACCAGTGTGTATTTCTACATTTCAGTACCAAAAAACACCTCATATCAGTGGTAGAGAAGCAGCAGCAGCAGTAGGTGTTGTTGTAATAAGTTGAGTCATCTCATGATTTGTTTTGAAATCCTTCATCAGGTTTTGGAGGATGAATTGATTCTTTTAAGAGCCCAGTGCCTTCCTTGAATCTAATTTTCGGGAATGCATTTCTCCTCTTCAAACATACTGAACACATTGTATTGCTTTAAAGAAGTTAAAGAATTCTTGGGACTTAATTTTTCTGACCAGAGTAGATATTCAAGGGCTTCAAGAACCCTCACACCCCAAAACTACTTTCATATAGCATTCTATAAATGTATTCTGCTTTCAGAAATGAAGCCATTAAAAAGCTCGTTTCTATCATCAACTGTGACAGTACGCAAGAGCCACTGGTTCCCCCCTACTTAAAAATTTCTCTTTCCAAAACAGTTTTCCTGAAAGTGAAGAAATCAAGGCATTAGGCAGCTTTCCACGACCACAGACAGTAAAAGTAACAACTCCCTTCATTCACCCACGCAGTGTTCACAATCTGTACTACCACTTTACACAGACGTCCTGGAAGTTCTACTCTTTCTCTACACCTTCCAACAAAAAAGGACCACACATTAAAGGAATTCACATGAAGATATGAATAATCTACCAAGTGTGCATTCCTCTTGACACTTGAGAATAGAACTGAGTGACAGCATTTTGTAACGGATGCTTTTCTCAAAGGGTAGTTTTTAGACCATCTGAATCGTGAGCTCCTGGGGAGTTTGTTCAGTACAGCCTCTGAGACTTTGCCCCCAACCTGAGGATCAGAATTTCCCTATGTCTGAGGCCCTGGAATATAAGTCTCATGTGCATTAGACTTTGAGAATCAGTGGTAAGAGTGAAGACAGGTGAATTTACAAATACAGATGCACAAATGGGTTTAGGTTAGGGCAGAAATACACCCAAACCAAACTACTCATCTCTAAACTCTGCCTGACTGCTTTTCAATTTCCTGCTCTGCAGGTTCACAGCCCAAGTCATTTCTCACTAAGGATTATTAACTTTCCTTATGTGATGGGCTGTCCCTGGAACTGTGACCTAGTTCTGCCAGAAGGTCACCAGTGAGTCTTAGTGATGGGAGAAGGCCGCCAGCTGGATAACTGCGTGGGCAGGTACAACCTGGTTGATGACTGGACTCAAGACAGTTTTCTAGGATGGGTGGTCTCTGAACAGTAGTTCAAGGAGTAGAGCAGAAAGACTGAATGTAATTTAATATAGCACAGCTTTGACAAGGACCAGGTCTGATCCTCAGGGATATCGAATTACCTCTCAGTCTACAGAGGCACCCCCCACCCCAGCTTCATTGGCAGTGTCTGTGGGAAAACTTACCAAGCAGCTGTGCTACCTTGTCTAGTCAAAGGAAAGAAAGAGGTCATCAGATTCCAGGGCTGCAAGTTGTTAAGCCTTTATAAGAACTACAAGGGACGAGGTTGGGGGTGGGGGGCACGGATCGCAACAGAAAACTAGAGAGTTTTAAGGAAAAGATGCACCAAAATATTTCTTCTTTCTTCAAGAACATAATCTAGGCTTTATTTTCTGAAATAAAACCTGAAAGGAAAAAATAAACACACATTAAACTATAAATCATCAAATATTGCTTAGGGATTTGACTATATTTCTATTCCTGTAATGACGTTATGGTGCCAAAGCCAGAATATGCAAAAAAACTACTTACAAATGAGATTGAGACCAATGCACATTTGATTAACTCCTGTCATATTTATTTAGTGTACTATAGTGTACTATAACAATTAAATGAACCAATCCAAACCCTTGGCATCACAAAACAATTCACCCAACAAAATCTTCAAAATCTAATTAGCAGCAGACCTGGCCTAGATAGTGATAAATTCTGTCTATATAATAATGTTAACTGAAGCTGAAATCAGTCACAGTTTGACTAGGACCTTGTATTTTCAATTCTCTCTATGAAACCCTGAAACTAAACCTCAGGTTCTAGACTATCCTTGGGCTTGGGCCCCAAAGCAACTAGAGTCTTCCAGAAGTCAGTTTACTTTGTTAAGCACTGGAGGTGAATAGTGTCACTCTGCCAACCAACAACCTCCAGGGTGATTGCATTAAAGCCTTGAGATTGACTCTGTTTTATTGTTATCTTACATTTGTTTACCCCTATCTTAAATCTTAAGCTCCTTAGGTCAAGGACCCTGTCATTGGTGGTTTATATTTTCTGAAGCAATATACTCTTCTGTGAATAATTGTGCTTGGCCATCACAACGACACTTCAACTGGATTTTCCTATCAAAGAGAAACTTATTTAAAAGGTGCTCGTGGTTAAAGCACAACATAGCACTTACTGAGCCTTTTCCTATGAGGTTCATTGATACATAAGTTGAAAACTTGAGGCTCAGCAAATTGCAGTTACAATCAAGAATGTCATAATCAGACACTGGATTATGGTCAAAGCATGACTGGCAGAATTCTCCAAAACAGGTGAATGGTGATCACTAGTGATTAATATGTTAATCATTGTAGTATCCAGAGAATTTGAGACCCAATAATCAGTTTATTTGTTTCAAAGAATTGACTATTGTTTGGGGTTTTAAAGATACAAGAAGACCTATGTTGGCTAACAGAGGCATTATCATAGTTCATATTTTGTGAGTCTCATAATTTCTTGTTCTCTGGCAAGTATTCTTGTTGTGGTTCCAAATTTAGCAGGGCCTCTGAATCACTGAAAAAGGTTTGAAAAGAATTAAAACCACCACCACCACCAGATTTCAGAGCCTTGTCTACTCACTGAGGGCCTGGGTATGTGTCTACGTACAGAATTCCAGAGTTGAGTCTGAATACTGATGTTCAGCTAAGATGGGTACACTACTTGGGCCCAAAGAGTAAAATGGCTCCCCAAGATGTTGTACCTGGAGTCCTGTGGCATGTAACCCAAAAGGAGGGCCTGGAGGGTTGGTCTCAGAATTCAGGTGCACTATCAATTCATCACCATACAATCGCCCTATATGAGAAGTTTAAAACAGTCCACCAAGACCTAACTGCAAAAACACCTAAAGACGTCTAATAAATTTGTAAACAAAAAGAAAATTGATTTAAATACATGTAGCATTGGCTGAACCTTGACTGCTCATTAAAATCACCCAGGAAGCTTTATAAAACCATCAATGCCAGTTCCCCATCCCAAGAGATTCTGATTTAATTGACCTTGGATGGGGCTCTGGTGTGAGTATGGTTTAAAAGTTCCCTAGGAGATTTTAATAATATAGCCAAGTTTGAGAACCTCTGGAAGGGATAAAAAGATAATGAATAGAAAAGAGCATCAATAAACCAGGAACACTGGCTATTTTTTTTTTTTTGACATTTAAGTTTTACAACATTAGTTTGAGGTAAGTTGCAAAATCCTCATTAGTCGAAAAGTATGACAGAGCCTTATTACTCAGTGTGGTCCACATAGCAGCAGCTTCACCATCACCCGGGAGCTTGTAAGAAATGCAGAATACCAGGTCCCATTCAGATTTTCTGAACCATAATCTAATATTTTAACCAGATTACCAATAACTAGTATACATAGTAAAATTTGAAAAGTGCATGCTAAAGAAAGGATTCATCCCCATGAGGCTTCTCCCTGCATACTGTCAGTCTTGTATACAGACTGGTTCACTCCAATATGAAGACTTCCTCACGGGAGCATAACTGAGTGAAGCAGTGCTACATCACCTGATCTGGTCACCTGGGCTTTTACAATCAAGTTACTGTATATTTCTTAGTAAATAGGATGTAGTTTAGACAACTTAGAACAAGAAAGGAATAACCTATAAGAGATGAACTTGGGTCAGATGCCCTGAACTAATACTGGTATGTTCCCTACTTTGACCTGGTTTACACATCTGATACCTCAATGGTAAACTTCTGTCTCTTCACCATGACTCTGCTTCTTCCTAAATCCCAACTGAACCAAGGGTAACAGATTCTTAATTCCTACACAGGGATGAAGCACTTGTGTTAGGTAGCATTAATTCACCCATTGTAACACTATCAGCATACTGAGTTTAAAGATGAATAGGTCTACATTCCTGATTGTGATTCATAAATCAGTGGGGACACAGACAATAATAGATCATTATATATATCAAATGAGAATCCTCTATGATGGAGAGAACATAAGCTCTGAACCTCATACACTGCTTGGTGGAGTACAAATTGCTGCAAACTTCCTGAAAACAATTTGGTAATATACATTAAAAGTCTTAAAATATTCTTGAGCATGGATAGATTATGCATGGCACACTGAGGAATCATTATATAAGGTATAGAAAGAGGACACGATGAGATTTATATTTTGGAAAGTTTACTTTGGCTTAATGTAGAGAATGGATTGGAAGGGGGCAACAATGGAAGCAGGGAGATTAATTAATAGGCTGTTTTAGAAATTTAACAGTTCTCTATCCAAGAAGAGTTGAGAACCTGGAAAACGGCCATGATTATGTCTGGCTTGTCGGAGCCTAATAAGTTTCTAGTCTTAGCTCAGGTGTGCTTCTTCTGAGAAACCATCAGATGAGCCATATATAATAGACAAAATTTACAAAGATGTTTACTGTTGCAATGTTTTTAACAGTGGAAAATAAAAAATGGCCTAAATTTCCAACATCCAAGTTATCCTGAAACACATGATAGACTCTCCGCTTGATGGTATGTATAGAGTAATTAAAATGACATTTATGGAGCATTTTGGTTAAGCGGGGTTAGACATATGATATAATTTAGTATTAGGCAAAACTCTGTACTCATGCTATGGAACAATTAGAATAAGCAAATCAATGGAGTCAGAAACTAGAACACAAGTTACCAGGGGTTGGAGAGGGCTTGAGGAGAGGGAGTTAAAGCTTAATTGGTACAGAATTTCTGATGGGCATGACAGAAAAGTTGTGGTACTCGGTGGTGGTGACAGCTGTACAGCATTGTGAATGTAATTAATGCCACTGAATTATAGATCTGAATTTGTTTAAAGGGGCAAATTTTAGGTTGTATCTATGTTACCAAAGTAAAAATAATTAAGAAAATCAGTGGTTGCCAGGGATTCCAATGGAGGGAGGAACGAATAGGTAGAGTACAGGGAATTTTTAGGGCAGTGCAATTGTTCACTGTAATATTGTTAGGGTGAATATATGACGTTATATTTTTCAAAACTCATAGAACTGTACAACATAAAGAGTGAATCCTAGTGTAAACTAATTTATCAATATTGGTTCACCAATAGTACAAATGTGCCATGCTAATGCAGGATGCTAATAATAGAAGAAGCTCTGTGAGGGAAGAGGGGCCAAATGGGAATTCTCTCTACTTTCTGAACAATTTTTCTGTAAACCAAGAACTGCTCTAAAAAATAAAGTCTATATTAAAAAAAAATCTGTGTTCAAAATTATCCAAACATCTTAGTATGGTCTACAAGGTGATTCAAGCCCTAATCTCTGCCTATCTCTCTTGCCTTATACCCATAAATGCTATTATTTTCTGAACATACCAAGTGCTCTCACAAATTCAAGCATTTCAATATGCTGTTATTAATTTTTTTATAAGAACACTTTTTGCTTTCTTTATAATATTAGAGACAAATCATAGGGGTACCCCCTCCCCCATTATATAAGAGAAACCCAGGTCCCTGGGGTGAGATGTTGTGTCAAAGTTAATTATCTATTCCACAGTCTCCCATCTTTCTATGAGCATTAACTCTTCTTACTTTCCATCAGCTCTGTTCTGTGGGGGAATCAGTCATGGAACTTGGAACCATAGTTTCCCCATGTTATTTCCCATTTTTCAGTCAGAATCTCTTCTTGATTGGGATTAATTACCTTACTGTACAAAAAGACTTCTTAAAAGAGCCAGAGCCATTTTCTTCTGAATATTTGAGAGCCATTAATGTCAAATATGCCGTTAATTTGTTATTCCGGTTTCCTCAATATCAACTAAAAATGCTGTTAAATATGAGGGTAAATCAGTATATTGATAAAATGGAAACAAAACTTATTATACAAATAGTTTTATGGTAAATAAATATTTAATTATTAAAGAAAGAATACAAAGAAAAATTTCCTGGGCTTTTTTGTGGTTGGGTCAGAAACTGAAGAAAAGCTAAACAAAACACTGAAATTAGGAATGAAGAGCATAGTAATAATTCACTTTAAAAGGGTGAAAAGATTATTAAAAAGTAGTGATTAAAACAATGCTTATTTATGCTTCAAATTAGTGCCACAGACATTTTTGAGTAACATTTGAAAATCTTAAGAACATTAAACTATGAGCCCTCTGTTCTTTGGGATCCCTGGTCTAGTTGGACAGGTAGATATGGGTCTAAGTGACCACAGATGAAGGCTGAACAATAGAATACAGACACTATGTTAAAGAAGAAATTCAAATGGGAAAATTTAGAAAGACTTTTTTGGGGAAAAAAGACTGAAAAGAGCCTTAATGGAGAGATTGGACTTCAAAAGTTGGATATTTGAGTGAAATACCATCTAACTAGAGAAACAGATTGAACAAATGTCTGGAGGTTGGCAGTAAAATGAGTTCACAGACTGGTGCTGTGACTCCATGGAAATTTGGCAGTGGAAAAATTAGATGGAAAACTCTACAAAGGGTGAAATTTTGTTATTAGAATGCTCATAGTTGAACTATTTAAACTTTATTATCCATATCATTGATTATTTGTATACAAGAAAAAACATGATCATATCTGTGTTTTGGAAAGATAATTGGAAATACCCACGAAAGATGCCAGAGAAGGAAACCTGAAGGCTTACAGCTTCTGCACGGACTTTCACATGAACCTTAGACCCATATCTTGGACTGTCTACAGGGAAATCTCACCTGTTCATACCAAATTTAGCACATCTGAAACAGATTTTACCAAAGTTATTTATCTCATGAATTGAATTATGTATTAACAATTAAAAAGCACAAGTAATATAAACAATGTATTAAGGTGATATCGTGGGAATTAAAATTTTGGAGGCCCAGAATATTCTACCAGGGCTCTTATGTCCTGGGAGCTCAGAGCAAGATGGGGTGTGTCACTCGTTGGCACATGTAGGTCTTGAAATCAAGGAGAAAGACATGGAAAATGGTCTCTTGAGGTGAACCCGGAATTCCATCCAGACAGACTTTTCAACTAAGTCACCTTCTGAAGGGACTAAACAGGGCTAATCTGGAAAAGACAGGAAAACCAATGAAGGCAAGAGGCCTGAAACATTAGATTGAAAGAACTTGAGGCAGAGAAAGAGGCTGTATAGGTGACTGCAGCAATTCTCCAAAGAGGGCTTTAATGCATCAGGCAAGTCAAATGAAGGACATGTCCCAAGTTCTGGCCTTGCTTGGTTATATTTTACCCTTTAGTAGAAGCCCAGCCCTCTGCCACATCTCCCTGTTCTGTTTCACTATAAACATTTTAGAAATCATATAGTGCCCTATAATATAATTTCCAAAACAACCTCCTAGAGCACTCCTGTATCTCTGGTACTAATTATTTTCAAATGCCTCTTGGTATTTATTCTCCCTCCTCAGTTTCCTTGCACTGTTCTATTTGACTCAGTTTTCTCATCTTAAAATATTGTCTTAATATTCCATCCCCACTTTTTCTTGCTTCATTCCATCACATTTCATTCTTTGATTCCTTTCCCTGTGTATTAGTAGTGCCACAATGTGTAGCCTTTGAGTCTGAGCTCTCCTTTCCATGACTTTGATTTATGATTTGTGTCCATGTAACTAAGTGTTTTCTAGACCAAAAAATATTATGGATATGAGGAAATATAATAGCTCATCTTCTGGGATTAAAGTCATGCCATAAAACTTTGTGCCCTGTTGGATAGGACAAGACATCCAATTAAGTTTTCCCAGATTCTTTCCTAAGCAGTGCTCCTTCACCATCAGGGGTTGCTTGGGACTCACCACAAACCATTCACCACTCAAAGTTTCAGTGATGACTTTGCATAAGAGTTCAGCTATGATGCTCCATCCACTCATGTGCCAAGTACCACACCAAACACCAGGGAACCAAGGGAATTAAGAATTCTAAACTCTGTTCCAGAAGTTCATAGAGGAGAGACAAGACAACTATATATATATAATTGCAATGTAGTATTATAAATACAATACGTAAACCTACTGCATTAATTTCAGAAGGAAGCTGCCTCATGAATTGACTTGTCAGCATTACAGATAAGCTGTCGTTTCCTCCTAAGGTAGCCACAATAGCCACACTTTGCTATTGTGCAGGCAAAGCAGCATTTCAATGTGTGCATACAAACACACACACACACTTACACTCCAGTGGGTAACCATAATTCATTTTCCACTTGAGCATTTTCATTTGGTGAATAAACAAGAGCAGGAGATACAGACACTGGCCTGTATATTATGCATCAGTTTCCACTTTTTTGTGTTCTCTAGATTTTCACCTTTCATTGAGTTTCACATACTCGTGAATAATAGAAAGGAAAAAAGTAGTTACCATCTTAGGAAAAAAAATACTGAAATCAAGAAAACTTTAGGCAATCTGTATACAATGACTGGCTATAATGACAATGACTTTGAGATTGTCATGTGTCCATTGACAATAAAAAGATTGTAGGAGATTAGAGCCATGGTGCGTTCTTTGGCATTTGGAAGGGGAGAAGATGATTCCTTTTTCCTTCTTTTGTTATATGAGAATGGTTAAGGCCTCAGTACACCTGGAGAACAACCACAGGTCTTCCAAAGTCAGCTCTTCACAACCAGTTAAAAGTGTAGCATATTTTAATACAATATGATCACCCCTTACTCTTCTTCATATAGTGCATCATAAGTGACCAAGTACTTTCCTAATATCATGTTATTTGATCATCACAATAGGTCTATAAAGTGAGTAGAGCTGATGTTTTCATATCCATTTTCTTTGTTAGAAAGTTTAGCTTGCTCAAGGCTATCCAACTGGTAAAATCCAGATCCAGGATTTTAGTACAAATATATAAAGATCCATAGTTCAAACTGAAAGATTCTTTTATCGCTCAAGAGGAATCTTTCCACTTAAGGTACATGGGTCTTCTCCAAGCTCTCATGTCTTTTATTTCTTGGGTTTATAAGAAGGACAATAACTTACATGCTGTGGTTTTCTTAAAGAAGAAATATTATTTCAGTGCATTGTTCTAAAGAGCCCTGTTCAGATTCTTAGAGAAATAAAATTTCCCAGTCAATAAAATATTTGCAGTAAAAAGAGGAAAACAGATCAAACCAAAACATAGCCAAAGTAAAGAAAACTAATATTTTTCTAACATATTATATCTTAACTGTGCAGGTTTGGGGATGGAATCTGGGTTTAGAAGTCATTTTTGCTTGGAGCCTTAAATCCCCTTACCTGGCTCCAAGTTTCCTTTTATCAATAGCACTTAATCATGTCCTTAAATATCACATAATTTACTTTGTAGTCATTTTAGCTTTCTGTTTCACTTTTCTCCAACTGGTATGTAAGTTACACATGGGCAGGAATCTTCTTTTTGTTCTTGAAGTATCCCAGCACTAGCACAGTGCCTGGCTCATGGTAGGCTCTAGTAAAGTTGGCTGAATGAATGAAGAGGTAGCTGGGTTGGAATTCTTATTTTACCACTGTCCTAATTTCCTAGGATGCTGTCAAAGTACCGGAGACTGGTGGGCTTAAACAACAGGAATGTGTTGTCTCACAGTTCTAGAGGCTAGACGTCCACAGTTAAGGTCTAGGCAGGGCCATTCTGTCTTCAAAGGCTCTCGGGAGGAATGTCTTCCATGCCTCTCTCTTGGCTTTTGGTGACAGCTTGCCAGTAATCCCTGGTATTCTCTGCTTCAGACACATGGGATTCTCCCCTCATGTCTGACTGTCTCCATCCCAATTCCCTCTTATAAGGACACCAGTCGTGTTGGATTAAGGGCCCACCCTCTTCCAGTGTGACCTCACTTCAACTTGGCCCATTCCATCTGTAAGGACTCCATTTACAAATAAGTTCACATTCTTAGGTACTGGGGATTAGAACATCGATATATCTTTTAAGAGGATATAATTTAATCCATAACAACAATTACCAACAGCAGAATTTAGGAATGTTATTTTACTTCCATAATTCAGAGGATGAAGAGAAAATCTCACCAATTTTAGAGTGAAAAAAGGTAGTTTAACTACAAAAAAAAAAAAAAACGCACAAATAAAAAAGGATAAGAATCATCTCCCTGGTAACATTAAGAACCAGAAGCTGTATCTTCAATGTTATCAATTAAAACTGATTTTAAACTTAAAACACTACACTTAACTGAATTAATATTCAAATTGGAGCACAAAATAGTGACATTTTAGATATTTAATGAGTCAGAAAATTTGTTTTCTGAAACAAATTTCAGAGCTGTTTTTTGAAAGAAGAAAAATGTCTCAAGCATACAATAGGAAAAAGTAACTCTCCAAGAAGAGAAAAGAAATAATCTACAGGAAAAAGTGGCAAGAAAAGAACCCAACAAAGCCAGGATTAAGTTAAAATATTTGTGGAAGCGTGAGATATAGATAAAAAAAAGAATAAAATTCTGGAACTAAAATCACAGATTTTAACATATCATCCATCACAAAAAAAATGTAAATGGGTTAAAGACATCTATTGAAAGTGATGGTTTGGTTGAGCTTTAAAAACTTAAGCTATATGCTGTTTGCAATGGGATACGAGAAAGCAAATAGCAGACTAGCACAAATAAAAATAAAGCGGTGTGGCAAAATTAATTCCAGACAACACAGATTTTACATTGAAAAATATTCAAAACATTAGAGGGATATTTCATATTCTTAAAAGCTATAATCTCTTAAAGTATACAATAATAAATTTTTATTCACCTGGCAGTATAGCTTTGAACTATATATTAGAAAGTCCTGACAGGATTAGTGTGATGCCCCAATAAATCCCAGAGTGATTTGGGCAGTGAATAAAGATATATTTGCAAAGTTCCTTTGGGGGAATGGGGAGAAAGGAGGACATATTCACCTTCCCCATTTGGAGAATTTCTGATATTTTCACAAGCAGTGGAGACAACAAAATCAATAGGCTGAGCCCTCGATCTGTTCTTATGAAACTTATTCTTGCAAAGAACAGGCTAATTCTAGTTTAAATTAAGCTTAAGAGTCACCCCCAGAGAACCTCTTTTATTGCTCAGATGTGACCTCTCTTTGTAAGCCAACTCGACAGATGAACTCACTGCCCTCTCCCACTACGTGGGACATGACTCACAGGGGTGTAAATCTCCCTGATAACATGGGACAGAAAGCCTGGATAAGCCAGGCCCCAGCATCAAGAGATTGAGAAAAACTGCTTGACCAAAAAGGGGAGGAGACAAATGAGACAAAATAAAGTGACAATAGCTGAGAGATTTCAAACAGAGTTGAGAGATTATCATGAAGGTTATTCTTATGCATTATATAGATATCCTCTTTTTAGTTTATGGCATATTGGAGTAGCTGGAGGGAAGTATCTGAAACTGTTGGGCTGTGTTCCAGTAGCCTTGATTCTTCGACAATTGTATAATGATATAACGTTTACAATGTGACTGTGTGATTGTGAAAACCTTGCATATCCAGGGTATGGACAGATGAGTAAACATGGATAAAAAATGAATAAATAAATATTAGGGGGAATAAAGGGTAAAATAAATTGGGTAGATGGAAACACTAGTGTTCAGTGAAAGGGAGGGGTAAGGTGTATGGTATGTATGAGTTTTTTTTCTTCTTTTTATTTCCTTTTCTGGAGTGATGAAAGTGTTCTAAAAACTGATCATGGTAATGAATACACAACTATGTGATGATACTGTGAGCCATCGATTATACACCATATATGGATTGTATGTGTGTGTGAAGATTTTTCAAAAAAACAGTCCTGACAGAAATAACAGAATACATCAATAAATCCTCCATAATAATTTAAGACTATAAATACCCATTAGAAAGCAGCAATAGAACAAAAAAAGAATACAGAGCTTTTAAATATCACAATTGACAACTCTTATTTAATAGGTATATAAAGAAATTTTATACTATAAAGAGAGGATATATATTTTTGAACAAAAAATAAATTCAATAATTAACCATTTATAGGGCTCCATAGAACTAGGAATATACAGAAAAGATATAATTAATTCTGCCTAAACAGGAAGGAGATGTAAACTATTTCATATACACCGGAGTATTCCAGGCAAAGGAAACAGCATGTGCAAATTTATCCTCTAGTTTCTGCCTGAGCATCTATAGGGGCCATTTTCAGTCTCCAGTCTGACTGCTGAGTGGCTGATGGTGTCACCAAGTGACTCAACAGTATTGGGGTCTGCTACCAGGTTTTACCATGTCACAATTAATAGTGTTGGTACAGCATAAGGCATTACTTAGAAACTGTTGTCAGATGTCAGTTTTAAAGTTGTTTTGTTGAAAATGACATACATGCCATATTGGTGTAGATGCCAGCCTTGTACACATGTGTGTTTTAGTTCTTAGAGCCTGTCCACCCCAGAAATCCTGCATAACAAATGTGCCCTTTCCATATCCTCAGCCACGCATATATCTGTGTACTCAGACTGGGGTCACCAGGGGCTTTATGCGCCCATGGAAGGATCAGAACAGATATGAGGGGAACAGGAGAAGCTGAGAGTCAGTTTCTTCTCCGGTGACCAGTGGGACAAGGGCTCAGCTCTCCTCTAACTTCCCCTCTTACGCGCCTAGGGCTTTAAGGTATGGCTGAAACAAATACTCCTTTTTCTTGTATATTCTAGTCTAGATTTTACAAAATCCTTCAATCCATCAGGAAGAGGTGGCTCAACCCAGAGAATTCTTTGCCCATGTTTTCCTGGGACTCACCGCAATAACACCCCCTGGAAACTCCGTCTGCCAAGGCCATGTGAGAGCTCTGAATAGCTTAGCAGAGAAAGAAACTGATGTGAAAATTGGGCAGAAGTTTGCCAAGAGAGGTCATTCTTGAATGCAAAAAAAGCACAATTAAATAACTGTTTTCATAATATATTGGAAAGCAACTCAATCTCTGGCTATCTATGTTAAACTGGGAGAA
Organism: Myrmecophaga tridactyla; assembly: GCA_004026745.1. NCBI lineage: Eukaryota > Metazoa > Chordata > Mammalia > Pilosa > Myrmecophagidae > Myrmecophaga > Myrmecophaga tridactyla. The sequence goes on along the minus strand of PVIY010015663.1, from coordinate 9,160 downwards.
AAAAATCAATGCATTAATGTCTATAATGTGGAATGCTTATTAAATCTGCTGAATGGTGATGATCCACAAAATAAAATGTCTAAATGTCACCTGGATTTGCTTTTAAGGTATCAGAAACAAAAACTGAATATATTTTCTGTTGGCATCTTATAAAAACGTTCTTACAGAATCTCAGCCTACTAGTTCAGCACCAGCAGCACCAATCTTGAGTAGTTTCCTGAAAGCTTTCAGCAGTAAATCTCTAAAAATGTCTACTTAAGCAGTAGAGGCCATAAATACTTCAAGAGAGCAATAAAATTGAACAGAATTTTGGAAGTTATAATTTCAGGGGATATAACTGCTCTATAAAAGGAAGGCCTCTGGGACCCAGAATAAATGCAGAACTCTGTCTAAGTGAACTGCCGTGCTAACCCATCTGCAAGTGGTAAATTATCCTCAGTCCCAGGTGTGGTGCACTATCCTAAGGGTGTCTAGTGATTAAAGGTAAGAACGTGGCTAAAATCCAAGGGAACGCTGAACATTAATGACAGCTGGAAATTGTCAACAATGTCTCTGGATGTTTGATTCGTTCCTATTTGCTCACATTAGCGTGGCCCAAAGTTCAGTGGATTGGCTACAAGCAGTCCCGGGCATGCTCAGATATTCCAGTGGCAGAGGCCCAGAGGGTGGAGAGGAGACATTTGCTCTCATTTGCCCCAGAAGGAATTGCTACAGGATGAAAGCAGAGCAGTAATCCCCCACCTATAATCCCATCAGGCTACGACAAAAAGTGGGCACTCACTAAAACTGTAATCCTAACGTTCAACTAATGATTGCAAAACCACATAAAAATGTCTATGCACTCTGCTCCTGCTGTCCTGGTTAGCACACATTTGCATAAATGTTCTTTTACCTTTAAATCTGTCTCAGAAACTCCCAAAGGGTCAAGGACTATGTTTAGTTGATTACCTAAGCTTTCCCCTCCATACCAAACCCACACACAAAGAAGGCTGTGCATTGTTGAGTGCAAATGACTATTATTTCATGATTACATCCATAATTTTTTGTGAACTTGGAGGTAAAAAATGTCTCCATCCTTTATTCTTTTCCACCATACTTTTGACTTATCCCCTCAACTCTAACCTAGAAGTTTTCAGTGGAGTTGTCTTGAATAAGAGTGGCAGGGATAAGAAGGTTACATCTGAAGAGCAGATGAAGAAAATTTTCAAGGAGGGCCAAGCTTCCAATTTTTAATCAACATTTGATTGTGGCCTATTAAAATGCCATATCACTTTGCAATACTCCAGCTATGTCTTCACAGCTTAAAATAGCCACTGTGAAATGACTATTCCTACCCAGTTTCCCCATCTGAAAATAATAATTGAGTGTACCTTTTACTGTTGTTTCTAACTTTTGGGTTTTTTTTATTATTGTGTAACTGAAATGTCAGCCTCCTGCATCTAAGGGTCATCTTCTAGTTTATTTGGAAAACAAAGGAATAAGAGGGTTGTCACAAGTCAGCTCCTGAGTCATGGACTTGGCAGCTGCTGGGTGTGTCATGTGCTCCTCTCAGCCTCGCCTGCTGCAGGCCTTTTGGCCCTGCTCTGCTCACTGCTCTTTACCACCTGGGACTTCCTCGGTTTTTTGCCCACCGCTGTCACTCTGGTTTTGACGTAGTGCCGAATTCCCCAAGGGTCCACGTTCCATCACTATCCTGCCCCTTTGCTCCCATTGGTACCTAACGACAGAATATATGTGTTTTACAGATTTTGCTGCAGGTTTGAGGATGTTTCAAAGCAAATTTCTTCAGTTCTCTCTTTCTCTCTCGCAAAAAAGCAACTTGCTTGAAACTCATGTGGGGTGGTCTTACTCCTGGCCTTTTCTCAATCTAGACACTCCTGGGATGTGGTGATCCTCCCACGGGGTATTTCCCTGAGACTGAGATAGTGAGACCATGGCAGCAGGGTGTGGGGATTGGATTTGGGAGGAGAAGGACCATGCAGTTTAAAATCTGGCTAGCATCCAGGCCAGTCAGCCAGTGTGAAGGGGAGCTGGCCTGGGCTCCTGGGTGGACATGTGTTGTTTTTTGACCCAGCATCATTCTTCTTGTCATAGTATCTTACCTTTCCTTGGGGATGAGCCTCTCCTATTCCAGTCATTGTGGTTTAGGTGGGGCTGGTCCATGCCCTGGAATCAGAGGTGAGCTCATAACCCAAATCTGGATAATCAGTATTATGGCCTGGCCTCCGTGATTGATTAATCAATCTTTGCTCAAATTAAAATAATCCCCAGAATTTTTCTGGAGCAACTGGAAAAGACTTTAAAAGTCTGTAACTTTGTTATGATACAAGATCTCCTATGTATAACAGAACGCACAAGCACACACACACACACACACACACACACACCTCCCACAGCAAGCAATCTCAGATATTGCAGTCTAAATCTATGTTAAGAGAGTGAGGCAGTTTTTGTGAATGTAGGATAATCTGCACAGATATTGGTGTATTATGTAAAAGGTTTCAGTTACCATCTCTTGAATGCAGATAATAATCAAAGGTCTTATTGATGCAAAATAAATGGGCTCCATTAGAGCCCCATGCCAATTAATAAAACCATTTTTTTCTTTAGTTACACAAACTATTAGCTGGAATTGAAATGAGTATATCTGAAATTCAAGTCAAATTATTAGGCAGGTATCCCCCTGCCTCTCTGTAGTCTCTATGAATAGGAGACCACAGTGTAAGGATTTCTTTTCCTGTTCAGATCCAGTGATAAAGGGACAGGAGAGAAGAAGGGCAAAAGGCTACATATTCCAGTAACATTTAGAATTTAAGCAACTTAAACCAAAGCATGTAAAGAATGCAAAATCTATTTACATTTTTTCCAAGTTCACTTGTGACCTTTCTCAATGTGCATGTATCCATTTCCATTTCTCATGAGACAGTGGTTGACATTAGGCACAAAGAGAGCAACGGAGGGAAGAAAAGTTGATGGTGTGTTTTGGGATATCTTTATCATTGAGCTGAAGACATGACAATTCATTATGCTCTACTCCAAGAGAAAGCAGGCCAATTTTTCTTCCTTTATATGGAGAATGTTTCTGCAAGGGCTAAACATTTAAATAAATCAGACTTTGGATATCCTCACTTCTATTAAGTTGTTGTGTGTGTGTGTGTGTGTGTGTGTGTGTGTCTGTGTCTGTGTCTGTGTCTGATGGGGATTAACAATGGCAGATGAGAAGAAACGAGAACTCTTTTGCAATCTTTCTTTCCCTCCCTTGAGAGAGATGGGGATGGTGAACAAGAAAAAGAATCCCAGTTGGATTATCAAAAATTATTGCCGCTCCAAAAGTCTCTGGTATATCTTTCACATTTTATGACACTGTCTTAGTTTGCTAGGGTTGCTATTAAATAAACCACACAATGGGTTGGCTTAACAACAGAAATTTATTACTTCACATTTTTGGAGTCTAAAGAAAAGACCAAGGTCTGGACAGGCCATGCTTTCCCTGGAGTCTGAAATCTTCTGGGGCTGGCTTGTGTCAATCCTTGGGGTGGTTTGGCTTGCATCTCTGCCTCTGCCACATGGCTTCTCTTTCTGGCTTCTGCTCAGTAGTCTGCTTGTGTCGGGATTCCCTCTCCCTATAAGGACTCCAGTCATATAAGGATTCGATTTCATCATGCTGATTCAACTTGGTCTCATTTAAACAGGAACTTTGCAGATGCTATTCACATATGAGTGTACCCCTTAACTAATAACTTCTCCACAGTTCCTACTTAAAAATGGAATGCAGAATAAGACCTGAACATGTCCTTTTGGGGGACATGATTCATTATACTTGAGAACAGCTTAGTTCTCGAATCATGGAAATTTAATGTCTGGCAGGGAGAAGTCATGAAGCAAATATAAACGAGAGAATATTAAAAGGACTATAATAGACATTCATGGGAGTCATCAAAAGAGTAGTCAATTATGGCTGGGGTGAAGAACGGGCAAAAGGCAGAAAATGCTATTTCTCTAGGCACTGTTTTTTCACTAAACATCTCAAACTTAACATCTCCAATACAGATTTCTTAACCCCCTGTTGATTCCTCTCTCCTGTTCCTTCTCCTATAATCTACTTCTCAGTAAAATGTATTGCATTTTCACAAAATTGCTTTGTCCATAACATTACTATTTTATCACTGATCCCTCTCCCTCATCTCTTACAATCTAATTCTTATCAGCTCCAGATTTAAAAGTATTTTCTAAGCTGAAATCGGGTACTTTCACACTATTTCCATCACTACTATCCCAGTCCACAACACAATCACCTTCACCTTGACTATTGCCAGAACCTCTTAAATGAGTCTTCTGCTCCCACTCCTGGTCCACTTCCTTCTCTTCTTGCACAGCAGTCAGCATCTCTTCCTTACAGGACAAATCATATTAACTATCTTCCTGCTAAATATTGCTTATGTCTTCCTATTATACTTGGAACAAAATCCAAACTCTTTATGCTGATCCACAAGGCCGATGTACACTGGCCCCTGCCCACCTTCCCTACCCACCTCCAACCACACCCTCTACCATGCTCCACTCGTCCCATGGACCAGGGTTTTCCTGACAGCAGCTTCTGCCCATGTGTCTTCAAGCATTCCAAGTTGGTTCCTACCTTGATCCTCAGGATTTGTTCTTTGTTCTTAGAATTCTTTCCCCCAAGATCTAAAGTAGTTGGTTCCTCCTTTACATTTCGGTCTCTACACAGATGTGATCTCACAGAGTCTTTCCCTATCTAAAACAGCCCCTTTCATAATTATTTTCCCCTTATTCTGTTCATTTGCCTCATAAAACCATGTACTTTGATATGAAAGTACATTATTTGTTTATTATTTATTTGATTAGGTCCTATGTCCCTTAGAGACACAGGGAAAGGGACTCCAATTTTTTTTTGTTCAACAATGAAGCATCCAGTGCCCATAACAATGCGCAGTGGACTCTCAATCAATATTTAACCAACCAGTTATTATTTCAAAAATAACTCTCCAATAACTAGGTTTTCCTTTATAGCTACTCAATCTTCCTCTGCTCCAGGGGATGGGATTACACCTCTGTTTTCGTGGGAAAGCCACTAGTCCTTAGTTTTCTCTTGTCCTAGTTTAACCTCTTCCTAGACAGACTGATCTGGGTTTACTCAATACTTTAAAAATTTGAGTAAAAACCAAACACAGATGACCAGGCTGTCAATTGCTGACTTGTTGTCATCACCCACTAAAGCAAAATTGGCCTTTAGAGAGAGAATTTATCCAGAGAGTAGAAGAAAATTAGCAAAAAACGAAGTAAGAATCGTATCTGGAAGCAATGAGGCAGAACGTAGAAACAAAAGCAGAAGTGAGTTCCAGAAAATCTACTCAGGCACTCAGAGAAGTTCTGGGACTGAGAATTAGAAAACACTAAATCACAGTCTTGTCTGATCACAATTCAATGGGACCCAGCACAGTGGTTCTCATGGTAAGTTTGTGTTCATAGCGGCAGGAGAAGGGTGTAACTCCGAAGTGCCAAGCTGCAAGAGGGAGGGGCCATGTGAACAGTGTCCACCAACCACCCCTTCAAAAGAGCATCTTATCTGAAGCCAACCATGAAAACAATCAGAATTTAGTTTACTGTTTGCACCAGGCTGCTTTTCAATCCATAAGGCTGGGTATCCAAAGTCCTTCTCTCCCTTTCTCCTTTCTTCCTTTCTTTTCTATTCTCACTCTTCCTTCCAGGCTTCTTACTTCACCCTGCTACCATCTCTGTGGTCAGGACAAGGCTAACTACAAATAAATTTATCTCACATTCTCATTCTTTTTAAATGGAGCATCTTCAAGGCCAACTGCTAGCCACCCCACCTCCCAATAAAATCTCCCTCTTTGTTAATACTGGCCCTCTCTCATAGCATAATTCTGATGCATTTATGATGGGTTTGAATTATCAGGTACCCATAAATTAGAAGTAAAAGCTTCTAATGCTCCTTACTTTTCCTATATCAATTTAATCTCTTTGCAGAGTCCCTATCCCATTAGACGGCATAAATTTCACCTCCCAAAATTCTAGATAAACTCAATAATTTGGGGATTAAGTTCATAGTTTTGTTATAAAGACTAAATTAGATAATGTGTTTAAAGCCCCTTCTAAAACAAAGGCTACTGGAATTTTGTCCGTGTACAAAGAGGTAAGAAATACCAAAGACAAACTACTCACAACTTTTTCTTGACTTATCCAGTGTAAGAATGTGTCTGTGTGTATTGTGAATGAGGAGGATACATGGCTAAGGGAAAAGGAGGGATATTTCTGGTACACTTCTCCATGCCTTATGCATTTACCCTTCACCACAAAACCCGTAGTGTATAGGTGCTGAGGACTGCTTTTGAGAATTGCTTTTTAGGTATGAGGAGCTTCAAATGCGGGAAAACTGAGGGACTAGTCAAAGGTGCAGAACTAACAAATAGCAGCCAGAGGACTCTACTCCTGCACAACTGGTTCCCAGCATAGCACTTGTCAGCTGAGTGTGTGTGCATGTGTGTGTGTGTGTGTGTGTGTAGCTTTTTCCAAATCTAGAGGCTAAGTTCTTAGTACAACTTTTAAAATGGGGGAAACAGTTGTGGTAGACAATGTAATAAATCACTGAAAATAAATAAAAGCACACTCTCAACCCCAGGTCCACCATTTTCCTTATTAACACTGAGCATTAGTATTGAAACTTTGTTTCAATAAACAAAATCATCACAATTTTACCATTAACTATAGTTCATAGTTACCTTAGGGTTGACTTCTTGTGTTGTACAATCCTATGTTGGTGTTTTTAAGGTTTTATTTATATTTATTTTACAATCTAAAACACCCCTTTTAACCACATTCAATTATATAATTTGGTAGTGTTACATTCAAAATGTTGTGCCACCATCTCAAAATGTTGTGCCACCATCCATTACCAAAACTTTTTCATCACCCCGAACAGAAACTGTGTATCAATTAAACACCAACTCCCCATTCCCTGCCCCCACCCCTGCCTCTGTAACCTGCATTCTAGTTTCTGACTCCATAAATTTTCTTATTCTGTTTCATATCAGTGAGCTCAGACAATATTCATCCTTTAGGGCTTGGCTTTTTCACTCAACACGATGTCATCAGGGTTCATCCATATTGTTGCGTATATTAGCACTCCATTCTTTTTTATGGATAGCAATTATTCAATTGTATGTACAGACCATATTTTACTTAGCTTTTCCTCCCTTGATGGGCACTTGGGATGCTTTTATATTTTGGCAACTGTAAATAATACTGCTATGAACATCAGTGTGTGAATATCTGTTCAAGTCTCTGTTTTCAAATCTTTTGGGTACATACCTAAAAGTAGGTTTGCTCAGTCTTATGGTCATTCTATACTTAACTTTCTGAAGAACCACCAAACTGGCTTCCATAGCAGCTGTACAATTTTTCATTTCCACCAACATTGAAATGATTGTCCTTATTTCTCCAGGCTTTTGCCAACACTTGCTATTTTCTGTTGTTTGTTTTTTAATAGTAGCCATTCCACTAGGTGTGAAATGGTATCTTGCTGTGGTTTTGATTTGCATTTCCCCAGTAGCTAATCTTGTTGAACATCTTTTCATGTACTTTTTGGCCATATGTATATCTTCTTTGGAAAAATGTCCATTCAAGATTTTTGCCCAGTTTAATTGTATTTTTGTGGTTGAGTTGCAGGGTTTCTTTATATATTCTGGATAATAAACCTTTATAATGTATGTGGATTCCAAATATTTTTCCCATTCTGTAGGTTCTTTTTTTTATGATGACGTCTTTTGACACAGAAAAACTTTTAACTTTGATGAAGTCCAATTTACCAATTTTTGTTATTTTGATGCATGTGCTTTTTAAAAAATATTTTTATTGCCAAATCTTCACACACATACATTCCATACATGGTGTACAATCAATGGCTCACAATATCATCAAATAGTTGTGTATTCATCACCACAATTATTTTTTAGAACATCTGCATCACTCCAGAAAAAGAAATAAACAGAAAAAAGAAAAATCTCATACATACCACCCCATACTCCTCCTTCTCATATTTCCGTCTACCCAACTTATTTTACCCCTTATGCCCCCTATTATTTATTTTTTTATCCATATTTTTTTTTACTCATCTGTCCATACCCTGGAGAAAAGGAGCATCAGATACAAGATTTTCACAATCATAAAGTCACATTGTCAATGTTATATCTTTACACAATCATCTACAAGAATCAGGGCTACTGGAACACGGCTCAGCAGTTTCAAATGTTTCCCTCCAGCCACTCCAATACACCATAAACTAAAAAGAGGATGTCTATATAATGTTTAAGAATAACCTCCAGGATAACTTCTTGACTCTGTTTTAAATCTCTCAACCAATGAAACTTTATTTTGTCTCATTTCTCTCTTTCCACTTTTGGTCAAGAAAGTGGACTCATCTTGGCTCATCCGGGGCTTTGTCCCACACTGTCAGAGAGACATACCCCTGGGAGTCATGTCCTACATAGCAGGGAGGGCAGTGAGTTCACCTGCCAAGTTGGTTTAGAGAGAGAGGCCAAATCTGAGCAACAAAAGAGGTTCTCTGGGGATGACTCTGAAGCCTAATTTTAAGTGGGCTTAGCCTATCCTTTGCAGGATTTCATAGGGTTAAACACAAGATCAAGGGCTCGGCCTATGGATTTGGTTGCCCCCACTGCTTGCAAGAATATCAGGAATTCTCCAAATGGGAAAGTTAGAATATTTCCTCCTTTCTCCACTTTTTTATTCACTGCCCAAATTACTCTAGGATATATCAGGGCATCACACTAACTTGGATAAACCAACAAAATCTCACACTCTATTCAAGGTTCCATGTACTTATGGTGTTCCACTAAACTGACCATACAAGTTAAATTAGGTAATGTACTACCCAAAATATAAATTTTGCACCAAATAAACATCTCTCCCTTTGGTCTCACACAGAAGTTGAAGTTTTAAAATATGGATGATGCCATCCTTTACCCAGTCTTCTGATATACTTTAGTCCTATCCAGATCAGCTTCCTTCAAATCTCTACTCTATGTCTGATCACTTTTTCAACTTTTTAAACAGTTCCTGTATGGGGTGGTGCTGACTTTCATAGCTTCAGAGCTCTAACTCT